>CATIWO010608330.1:0-14001 GCA_949673435.1 Macaranga tanarius | reverse complement strand
CTTCTATGATCTCAGCTCTGACCAAAAAATCCTCATCAAAGATCTCACGTTCTAATGGTTCAAAAAGGGTGAGTTTCCTTGGTACAAAGTGTATGGCCAAGCCCGTGATAATATAGACCATAGACATCAATGTTTTTCATCCCTGCACAATACGTCACATCGAACGAAATACAAGATATGCACTATTCACCCTACGGTTAATAGACATACACTATATTAAGAACAATTCATTAGGCATAATCTTTATACTATCATTCCTACCAAAGATGGTGTGTACCATAAATTTATGCATCAGTAAATATGAGTGACTATCAATTAGACCACTAACCATTGTATCTCCATGACTTATTCTATCTCTTTTTGCAATTTCAAACCAAAAATCATTCATGTTGAATTTAGGAGGAGGTTGACAAATGCCTCCTTCGGTAAAACCAAAAATTTCAGTCATGAGATCATAGTCAAACTCATATTCTTTTTCAAAAAATCTACATGAAAAAATTCTTTGCTCTTCATCTTTGATTTTCAAAGTAGTGTAGAATTCAATGGTCAATTCTAAAAACACATCATATTGTACTATTTTCAACTTATACCAGCCTAGCCTTTTGCACAAAATATTCACAAAATCATGCATTCCAATGTCTTTCAAGATTTGATCATCAAAGTATTTAGGCATGCATATGTTTCTTTTGCTAAAAGAACAGAATCTCTTACCTTCTTCATTTGAAAGAATAGGGAAAAAGGAATCATACTTATCTTTGAGATCCATTGGATTAGGTCTTATCTCTATTGGTACCTTCCCTTTTGCATTGGACCTTCGGCTATTGCTAGACATGCTATTTGAACTCATTAGGTAGCAAGAAAAATAATTACCGAGAATAAAGATGCAAAGAATTTAATTAAAAGAATAGTGTATAGAATGTAGAAGTTTTGAGAATTAAAACAATCCTATACCTATAAATAGAAGAACAAAATTAGAAGTTTACAAGGACTACACAACTCATCTCCTAATCCTATGTGAAAAGATAAATTTTATTGAAAGATAAAACTAACTATCCTAATAGAAAAAGGACATTTAAATTAAAATCCTAAAAACTAAAAACACTAAAATAATCCTAAAAAGAATTGGGAAATAACAAAATTTAAATTAAAAAAATTTTATTTGTCCTCCCCCACACTTAAATCTTACAATGTCCTCATTGCATGAAATTTGGCCAAGATTCGGGTAAGCATAAGAGCAGGTTACACGCCCATACGCATGGGCGTGCTTGCCTTGCGCCTGGCACAGAATGAGCATGCATGACCATGCACAATTTACACATGGTCGTGCCTGAGTTGGCACGAAACAGGGAATGTTTGACATACCCATGCCAAAAAATGGCATGGGCATGTCAAACACCTTCAAATGAGAAACCAATTGCAAAAAGTAAATTTGAAGACATTGGAATTTAAACAAAAACACATGTGACATATTTAATTAAATAAGTTTATAAAAACACAATTAAAAAATTATTCAAAACATAAAACATACATCAACTTAAACAAAAAATAAAATATAAGACAAAATAATAAATCTTAACACATCACTTAAATAACTACTCTTCTCAAAAGCTTTAATGGTTATGCCCGGGTCTTGTAGAGGATAAGGAGGTGGAAAGAAGTTTTGCGATTGAAAGTATGCCATCAAGTTGTGGTTGATCCTGTTGATGTCCTGACGTATATCAACTATGTTGGTGTTCATGCCATGAGCCATTGAAGTTAGCTCACCAACATTCTAATCGATCACTCCTACTTGCAGCTCTAAATCATCTAATCTTCACATTACATCTTATATGTCTTAACTCTCATCCTCTTCATCCATTTGTTGTTGTGGTGGTGCATCAACAAGATTGTAATGTCCAGGTCCTGTCCTTGTAACCATACCAATAGCTTCCAACATCGAAAGATCAATCAAATAAGTCCCTTAAGCTTTCCAAATGGCATGTTATCAGCATTAAAACCAACATAACAAGCTATGTTAGTAACCAATCCACCAATTTTGATTGCCACGCCATCTTAATAGCCACATCTTTTAACTTAAGTGCAATTGTATAACAAATATCCAATTTCTCATTATTACACATGGAATACAAAATATTTAACTCAGTTGTGGTTACTACAGAGTATCCATCCTTTTTAGGAAATAAAGAATGAGCCATCAACCTATGCAAATACCTTAGGGCCGGTGATCGAATTCGAGATTCTTTCACCGACCTAGCCTCATAAAATCCACTCATTTGGCCTGTAATTTCATTCCAAAATGCATGCCTATCATATTCCACTATAGCATTTTGATTCGTAGGAAAGTAAAACACATCATTTAACTCAAACAAACCCATGCTATGTTCTTCATTTCCTAATCTAAAAGTCATCACTAGGGCTTGCTCATCAAAATGGAATAAAGATAGGAATTCACATGTAGGCCTAATATAAGTTGGATATTGTAATAATAAAAATGCTTTCCACCCCTATCTAGTGAGATACATGTTAACTTCATCCAACAAACCTATTTCTCTCAAAGTAGATGCACTTATATATTTGTTTGGCATAATTTTCCTAGAAAGTAATTGCTCAAATTTCTTTATTTGCCCCTTATGACCAAATTCAATATGGGCAGGGAAAGGTCTTACCATATGATCTTCATAATTACCACCCGGATTGGTACCCACATGTCCTTTTTGATCTTGGCTTTTCTTTCTTTATAGCATAAGTTTTCTTTCATGGCTCTCTTTCCATGAGTGATTAATTGATGAAGAGCTTATTAAGAGAGGATTTCAGCTAGAGGAAGAGAAATGGTATAGGACGATATAACAATGAAGTAATTGATATGTGTGGGAAGAGAAGAGAAGAAGGTGGTGTTTTGAAGATAAAAAATGATTAAAAATAGGGAATTAAAGAGTTGGGAATTTACAAAGTAGTCAAAGTTGAAGATTTCAATGAATTAAAAGTGGGAAGTATTAGGAAATTGGAAGAGTCATTGAGAATTGAAGAACCTTGGACATTGAGAAGTGGAAGATATTGGGAAGGTGAAAAAGTTTTGGGAAATTAAAGAATTTTGAATTGGGAATTGTTTTAAAAAAAACACTTTTGTACCATTTAATAAAAAAATTCAACAGTGCATATGCCCATGTGCATGGGTGTATGCCTAGTGCTGCCCGATTATGGCAAGGCAGGCATGGGCATGTGACAAACATGCATGGCTATGCCTAACTTGCCCCTATGTCTGGTCGTGCCTGATTCGACCAATTTTTATCCTGGTTTGGCATGGCCATGTGCATGGGCGTGCCAAACCATAAAATTTATACTCTATGCTTACAAATCAGATTGCATGACTATGCAACAAGGTGTGCAACCTATCTATTTGATCGAAACAAGAAAAATTCTAGGATTTAAACACACATCATGTAATCACAATCACTTAATTCCCACATAAATATACACTTACGACTTCTCGTGCTCCTCCTTTTCTTCAAATTCTTATTTCTTTTAGATTTTCTACTCTTCACTTCCTATAAAACATAATACAAAGAAAACTCAAAATATACGAACATAAAAATAAAGAAAATAAAAAACAAAAAGAAAAAGAAAAACTTGGTTGAGCTCCCAAGAAGCGCTCTTTTAGGTCTATGAGCTTAGACCATCATGATCTTCAGAGTGTTGAATCAGCCAAAAGGGCTGATTGGTGAAAGGTCTCCAATGTGCCTCCATGGTAGATTTTTAGCCTTTTCCCATTAACTTTGAAATTTTCTCCTTGAGTGTTGCAAACTTCCACAGCTCCATAGGGATAGACATGGATAACTACAAATGGTCCCGACCATCTACTCTTGAGCTTCCCTAGAAACAATCTGAGTTTGGAGTTGAATAGCAACACTTGGTCTCCTTTTTGAAAACTCTTAATCTTCACCTCGGCATCATGCCATTTCTTTGTACGCTCTTTGTAAATTCTAGAGTTTTCATATGCCAACTCTCTTATCTCCTCCAATTCACTCAATTGTAAGAGTCTCTTTTCCATGACTTTCTTGCAATCGTAATTCAAAACCCTGATTGCCCAGTAAGCCTTATGCTCAATTTTAACAAGTAGATGACATACTTTTCCATACACCAACCTATATGGAGACATTCCAATAGGTGTCTTATAAGCTGTTCGATATGCCTATAAAGCATCATCTAACTTTCTTGCCCATTTTTTATAGTATGTAAGCTAGCATAGTTATTTAGGATCATTTTGTTGGTTTTTATTTATTTTTCATTTGCATTTTAATTATTTATTGCATTTTTATTGTTATTTTTGTGCTTTGATGTTGCTTGTGTGTTTTATAGGTCACTCTAGGCTAATTTCATACTTAAAGTTGCATTGGAGTGCATTAGAGTGCATTAGAGCGAAGGAAAGCCAAAAAAAAAGCCAAAGGAAGCATGTTTAGGCCTATACCGAGTCGGCACTGTGTGCCGACTCGTGACAGGGGCTGACTGTGCCGAGTCCAAGGGATGCAACTTTTCAACTTTGCACATTTTTTGTATTTTGGCTATAACTTCTTCTGCAAACCCCTAAATGTAGTGATTCAAGTTCAATTGGAAATCTAACTCAAAGACCTACAACTTTCATGAAGACACTTTCTAGAGATAACATCATTTTGATGGACGAAAATTCCCTTAAAGTTACTACATCTGCACATTATGGTGACTTTTCATGTCAAATAGTGTCTTTCCAATTATATACGAATTTTAATCACTTGTAACTACTCCTAAGGCCTATAAATACATGTATTAGCTGCATTTCAGAAAAAGAAAAAAGAACAATATATAGATAGGAGACATCAAAAAGCATTTTATTTTTATCAAAAGTATCAGATTGATTTAGTTAGTATTATTAGTGCAATTCAAATATTTAAGTAAAGAACATTCAAAGCAAGTCAATGAATCTTTAAGAAGACTATCTACATTCAAAGTTCTATCTTTCTCTCTTAGTACATTGTGTTTTATTTTCCTTATTGTTGTTATTTAATTGTGTTTATCATATATCTTGGCTAAGCCATTGTTTGTTAGAATTGCGAGGAAGAATGAATCAATGAATTACATCTTTTATTTTATGTTATGTTAATGGTTTGAGTTCAATTGTGAATTTGAATGTGTTGTGTATGCTTGGCCACCATATATGATGTTTTAATCAAATATGTACACAATGAGAGTTGGTGCATTTTGGTGGAAATATAATTGGATTCACTAAAGGCAATGAAATCACTTAGAGACAAGGGTTTCTACTTAAAGAAAAATTATAAACCATGCATGGTAATATCATAGATTTTGTTTATCTCTATAATGACATAAGAATGCTTGTAGACTCTAAATTAATTTCCTTTAAGTGATAACGAGAGTTGCATTTAAAGACTTTAAGTATATATGACAATGAGAGTTGCATTTATGCTTTATACCATGTTTATAATCATTTCATATAACTATTTGTTTATCTTGTAATTCTTAGTAAATTACTACTTGTAGTTCTAATAAACCTTATTTAACTTGATATTTAGAATAATTAGATTAATTACTGTAGTTAGTAATTAATTAGAATAATTAGAATAATCCAACAATTTTCACTATTAATATTTTGCCTTTCCATCTTAGTACCTATTCGGTTAATATAAAGTATACAAATTCCCAGTGTTCGACACCCTACTTGCTCTATATTTAGTCCTAGAGACTAGAGTATTATATTTGACCCACATTAAATTTTGGCACCGTCACTGGAGAGTTTGTTTGATATTTTTATTAACTTAGGGTAGAGAAAGGTTGTTTTAGGCCTTTATTTTATTTTATTATTTGTAATTTTTATAAGTTTTAGTTTCATTGATTGTTTGATTTTTGTTTGATTCCATGATGAGACTTAGTAGAAGTGTTAGTGATATTTTGCATTTTGATCCCGAAATTGAGTTAACTTTGCGTGATTTGCATAGGGAACAAAGGCAAATAATACTGAATCAAGAAAAGTTAAATATCATGGTGGAACTGGAGAGACGAACTTTGGGCGATTTTACCATGCCCGATATAACAGGTAATTTTGGAGGAATTGTGGCTCCATCAATAGCCAACAATAACTTTGAAATTAAACAAAGCATCATACATATGGTGCAAAACAATCAGTTTGGAAGTTTACAAGGAGAGGATCCATATGCTTACATATTGGCTTTTCTCAATGTGTGTGCTACCTTCAAGATCAATGGAGTGACGGATGATGTGATAAGATTTAGGCTTTTCCTATTTTCTGTCAAGGAAAGGGTATAACTTTGGCTTGCTAGTTTGCCAAGTGAATCAATCACTACTTGGGACCAATTAAAGCAAGCATTTCTTCACAAGTATTTTCCACCACAAAAGACTGCCAAGTTTCGTAATGAGATCACTACTTTTAAGCAAAATAATAGTGAGACCATATATGCAGCTTAGGAGAGATTCAAGAAGCTTCAAAGGTAATGTCCACACCATGGCTTGCCCGAATGGATGATCCCTCAAATTTTCTACAACGGGTTAATGGATGAGAATAGGAATATTGTCAATGCAGCCTTTAGTGGGAAATAGATGGATAAAATGGCTAGGGAGGCTGTCATTCTTCTTGAAGAGCTTGCATCTCAAGGATACATGGGTGATGAGCCAATAATGGCAAAGGCAAGAGGAGTTTTGGAGCTTGACACTATCAATTTATTAAGTGCTAAGGTAGATGCTCTCACCAAGTTGGTAAGTAAATCTCAAGTTAACTCTATTGATAATGCTAATGTTGCTTGTGAGCTTTATGGAGGATCTCATTTATATACTCAATGCAATATGAATTCTAATGCTAATAAGGATGTGAGTTTTGTGCAAGGAGCTTTTAAACAAAGAGGGGAACTAAATTCTAATACCTATAACCTTCAATGGAGAAACCATCCCGGATTTTCTTGGTCAAACATATCCTCTCAATTAAACCCTCCATTTAACCAAAATTTTTCCAAACCACAAAATTCACCCATTTTCCCTATGAAACCAAATCATCCTTCCTTTAATCCATAACCACCACCAAAGTCTAACTTAGAAGGTCTTATGGAGCAATTCATAAACCAACAATCAACTACCAACAAACAATATGAAGACTAATTCAAGCAACTTAATGCAAGGATTCATCAACTTATTTCCCATAATAGAATCCTTTAAAATCAAATTGTTCAACAAGCCTCTTCAACCCCTCAACCTTTAGGAAGACTACCTAGTCAACCTGAATTTTAGCCTAAAGAATCTTGTCAAGTTATAAACTTGAGAAGTGGTAAGGAAGTTAGAGATGCTTCAACAAAGAAGAACATGGTGAGTGAGGATGATGATGACGGTATAGTAGATTCAAAGGTAGATGATGGTGTGAGGGATAAAAAGGATGATAAGTGTGGTGTGAAAGAGATGACTACTCAAGAAGTACCAAACAAGAAAGGTGAGCCAAAAATTGACCTTAGAACCTTACCTTTCCTATAAAGATTCATAAGGCACAATCTTGACAAACAATTTAGTAAGTTTCTTACTCATATGAAAGACATAACTATTACTGTACCTTTTATGGATGCTATTAGAGATATGCCCTTTTCGGGAAAATTTTTGAAGGACATTATTAACCATAAGAGTAAGATGGAAGAGTATGGGCTAATTTCACTAGTTGAAGAGTCTAAGTCAATGTTCTCAAGAACTCCACCAAAACTCAAGGATCCAGGTTCTTTTACTATTCCTTGTAGAATAGGTGATCTTGCATTTAATAAAGCTTTATGTGATATATGTGCTAGTGTGAGTTTAATGCCTTATTCTATATTTGAGAAAATAGATTTAGGTGAATTGAAACCTACTACCATGTGTCTTTCTATAGCAGATAAATCTAATAAATATCCATTAGGTATGCTTAAAAATGTAACCACCAAAGTAGAAAAATTTATTATTCCTACAGATTTTATAATAATGGATATGGACGAGGACCCCGAAATTCCTATATTGTTGGGGAGGCCATTTTTAGTGACCACGGGAGTGGTCATTGACATGAAAAATGGCAAAATTAAGGTGGAAATAAATGATGAGTCCATAGTTTTTTATGTTTATAAAATGATTAAGACATCTCCACCTATTGAAATTTATGGAAAGATAAACTCAATTGATATAATTGATGAATGTGTACAAGATATTGTTCATGAGTATTTAGGTAAAGACCCTTTTTCAGATTCTATACCATAAAAGGTTGATGACAAGCATTCCAATAAGGAGGTTATAGCTTGTGTAAGCATGTTGGAATTGGCTCCATCTACTTATCCTTATAGGTATCAAATATTTGAGCCATTAAGGAAGGAAGATGATCCTAAGCCTTCCTCACTAAGTGAAGCACCCAATTTGGATCTTAAACCTTTGCCTTCCACTCTAAGGTATGCATTTCTTGATTCTAATTCTAATTTTCCTTTTATTGTAAATTCTTTACTACCTAATGATGAGGTGAATTCTTTATGTGATGTTTTGAATAAACATAAAGGAGTAATAGGATATTCAATTAATGACCTAAAGTGACTAAGCCTAACTATTTGCATACATAGAATTCTTTTAGAGGATAATACTAAGCCTACTATAGAAGCTCAAAGAAGGCTCAATCCCACTCTTAAGAAAGTGGTTAGGAAGGAAGTGATTAAATTGCTTGACAATGGGATCATATATTCCATTAGTGATAGTAAATGGGTAAGCCCCGTTCAAGTTGTTCCTAAAAAGGGTGGCTTAACCATTGTGCAAAATGAACATAATGACTTAGTGCTTACTAGGACTATCATAGGTTAGCGCATGTGTATTGACTATAGAAAGTTAAATAAAGCAACTAGAAAAGATTATTTTCCATTGCCTTTTATTGATCAAGTTCTAGAAAGATTAGCAAATTTTTCATATTTTTGTTATCTTGATGGGCTTAGCGGTTTTTACCAAATTCCTATTCGTCTCGAAGACCAAGCTAAGACAACTTTTACTTGTCCATATGGTACTTTTTCTTTTCAGCGTATGCCTTTTGGCTTATACAATGCTCCCGCTACTTTCTAAAGATGCATATTTTCAATATTTAGTGATCTAATAGATGATTATGTTGAAGTATTTATGGATGACTTTAGTCTTTATGGATCTAACTTTGGAAATTGTCTAGAAAATCTTTCTAAAGTTCTTGATAGGTGCAAAGAGTATAGATTAGTACTTAATTGGGAGAAGTGCCACTTCATGGCACAAGAAGGGATTGTTCTTGGCCATATGGTTTCACAAAGAGGCATCGAGGTTGATAGAGAAAAGATAGAGGTCATTGCTAATTTGCCACCTCCAAAGAATGTAAAGGATATAAGGAGCTTTCTTAGACATGCAGGTTTTTATAGAAGATTCATACAAGATTTTTCCAAGATAGCAAAGCCACTATGAGCTACTTCCCAAGGAGGCTATTTTCGAGTTTGATGATGCATGTATGGATGCATTTTGGACTTTGAAGACGGCTCTTACATTAGCACCAGTTTTACAACCACCTAATTGGGAGCAACCATTTGAGATTATGTGTGATGCAAGCAATTTTACGGTTGGGGCTATTTTGGGGCAAAGAAAAGAATGCAAGCCTTATGTGATTTATTATGCTAGCAAACTACTTGATGATGCTCAGATTAATTATACCACTATGGGAAAAGAGTTGCTTGCTATTGTTTATGCATTTGACAAGTTTAAAGCATATCTTGTGGGGTAAAAAGTCATTATGTATTTCGACCATGCTGCCCTCAAGTATCTTCTAAGCAAGAAATATGCAAAACTAAGGCTCTTAAAGTGGATTCTAATGCTTCAAGAGTTTCATTGGGAAGTGAGAGATAATAAAGGAAGTGACAATCTTATTACAGACCACTTATCAAGACTAGATCAAGAGGAATTGAACAAGAGTAATGACAGTATGCCAATCAACGAGTCATTTCATGGTGAACATCTCCTTACATTAGCTTCTAAAGAACTTCCATGGTTTGCGGATTTTTCAAACTACCTTGTGAGTGGAGCTCTACCTTATGGGTTAGATTTTCGGCAAAAGAAGAAATTTTTGCATGATAGTAAGTTCTATTATTGGGAGGAACCTTTTCTTTACAAGAGATGTGGGAACGGTTTGATTAAAAGATGTATTCCTCAAGATGAAGTCCAAGATGTTTTGAGAAATTGTCATTCCTTGAATGTAGGTGGACACTTTGGTTCATCAAAGATGGCTTCTAAGGTACTTCAATCTGGTGTTTGGTGGCCTACTTTATTTAAGGATGCTAGAGAATTTGTGCTTAAATGTGATAGATGCCAAAGAATGGGTAATTTATCTAGGAAACATGAAATGCCTTTAAAAGGAATTCTTAAAGTAAAGATTTTTGATGTTTGGGGTATTGACTTCATGGGTCCTTTCCTTAGTTCTTTGGGCTATAAGTATATATTGGTTATGGTAGATTATGTCTCTAGATGGGTAGAAGCAATGGCTACTATTAGTAATGATGCAAAGGTTGTCACAAAATGCTTAAGAAAATTATTTTTCCAAGGTTTGGCACCCCTAGAGCATTAATTAGTGATGGTGGTTCACACTTTTGTAATCATATAATTGAAGCTCTTTTGAAGAAGTATGGAGTTACACACAAGTTGGCTACTCCATATCACCCATAAATAATTGGGCAAGTTGAGGTGAGTAATAGAGAGATTAAGTGGATTCTAGAGAAAATAATTTCTTTATCAAGAAAGTATTGGGCATTGAAGTTAGATGATGCCTTATAGGCATATAGGACAGCTTTTAAAACACCCATTGGCCTTACTCCTTACCAATTGATTTATGGGAAGTCTTGTCACTTGCCCGTACAACTTGAGTATATGGTATTTTAGGCAACTAGGGCTTTAAACTTTGATTTGAAGAAAGCGGGTATGAAGAAACTACTTCAACTCAATGAATTAGAACAATTGAGAATGAATGCTTATGAAAATGCTAAGTTGTATAAAGATCGTACATAATTGTAGCATGACAAGCACATAGTTAAGAAGGAGTTCCAAAAGGGAGACCTTGTTCTACTTTATAATTCTAGATTAAAGTTGTTTCCAGGTAAGTTAAAGTTAAGGTGGTCGGATCCATTTAAGGTTGTCAAAGTTCATCCATATGGGGCAATTGATATTGCAAATGACAAAGGAGAAAGCTTCAACGTGAATAGTCATCGTCTGAAGCCTTATTTAATTGATAATGCAATTAATCCACAATAATCAATGTCTCTTTCTACACCATGAATGCAAAGGGGTATAGTCAATCTATAGACTATAAAATTTAGCAAGGTAATTATTTTATTTCTAGTTGATTATTTTCTTTTACTTTAATTTATTTTGTTTTAAATTTACATATACACATTATTTTTCTTTTACTAAATTTTTATTTGATTTTTTATAGTACTTAATTTAGTTTTATTAAAAAAAATTATTTTATTTTTGCTTTGGCTCTGTGCCAAGTCGGTAACAGAGCCAGATGGTGCCGACTCGTGCCCATCCTTGAGGGCTAAGCACGCAAGGGTTGTGCCGACTCGTAACAGCGCCTCATGGTGCCGAGTCGGCACAGCATGTTGACTCGTGCCCCTCACACACCCACAATTGATTTTCTTTCAATAATTTTCATATGTTTATTCTTTTCAATTTTTTATTGTTTCATTTTATTATTTCTTATTTTAAAACTACTACTTTTTCCTATCTCATTTTGTCTTTATGCATATAACTCTTATTCCAATTTTGAATTTGAATTGAAAAGTCATGTCCTTTCCCCATAAGAACATAACCTTTCAACATGTCATAACTTTTTTTTTCCTACATATAACCATATTGACTACTAATATTTTAATCTCTACTCTTCTCTTTTTTATCTCCCTTTCTTCTATTTAAACACCCAATTTCACTTCTTAACAATCCATTCTCTATAATTTTTATTTTTCTTCAATTGTCTCCACACCACTCCTTTTCCTCTTCTTTATTTTTAATTTTTCTTCTTTGTCTCAAACTCTCCTTTCCTCTCATTTTCTCCATAGTCGAACCCCCTCTCCCATTTTCTTCTTCTTTCTTCTTTCAATTTATTTTCAAGATTTAATATAGGGAAAACTAAAGGATCTTCATCCTCAAGGCCAAGGAGGGATGATCAAAATGAGGAAGAGCCACAAGAGGAGAATTTGCAACTCATATATCATCTAAGTTTCCTATCCTCTCTCATGAAGAAGGTGCTAGGTTTACTAAAAATAAATTTAGAGAAATGGTTGCATGCAAATATATCCCTACTTTTTTACTTCAAGATATTAGTATGCATGATTTCTTTACTCAATTGTTAACAAATTGTGGTTTAAAGAAATTTGTCTCTACGCATGAACACACATTTATTGACTTGAATATGGAATTTTATACAACCTTAGAGGTTAATGCTAATGATTCATATATTCTTGAGTTTAGGTTATTAGGAAAACCCCACCAACTTACCTATTCTTTCATGCAATGTGTCTTTAGGTTTAAGAAGGATGGTATATGTGATACGCCAAAGTCTTTTGATGTTGATGTATTTTGGAATTTCTTAACTGATTTACCGCCAACTTTTAGAACAAAAAAAGGCAAAGCTATGTTTATTAAGGATTTGCAATTTTGGTTGTTGCATAAGGTGCTTTATTATGTAGTATTTTATAAGTCTGAATTTAATCGAGTTTTGGATCAAGAAATATTTTTGATGTGGTGCATTCATAATAGAAAATAAGTTTGTTGGACTTATTGGATATTTAATCAACTCTTACAATGTGCTAATCGAAAAGATGTTCCTTTGACATATGGCCATGTTATAACTATCATTGCCAAATCTTTTAATGTTGATTTTAATGTTGTTGATCGTGTTGCAACATGTACATACTTCACTAAAAAAGCCCTTGTGAGAGGTGAAGTTATAGATGCTTCTTTTCGTTTAATTCCTACGCACACAAGATCTTGTTGGAAGGGTATCCCCCATCCACATTTTATAGGTGATCAACATGATAAGGAGCATGCTCAAGTAGGACATGTTGGAGATGATGCTCAAGGTGAAGAGCATAATATGGGAGATGATTTGGACCTAGAGGAATGGCCTCAAGATGATGTGCCTATCCCTTCTTTTCATATACAAGGAGATGCGAGTGGCTCTTCTACCCATGACTTGCCTCTTTGGGAGCAAGTATTGGCAAACCAAAGGGCAATGCAATAACAGTTGACTGGAATGGAGGCTTTCAACTGTTAATTAGCTCATTGACAAT
The DNA here is from genome assembly GCA_949673435.1 of Macaranga tanarius. Taxonomy (NCBI): domain Eukaryota; kingdom Viridiplantae; phylum Streptophyta; class Magnoliopsida; order Malpighiales; family Euphorbiaceae; genus Macaranga; species Macaranga tanarius. The sequence goes on along the minus strand of CATIWO010608330.1, from coordinate 667 downwards.
GCCAGATGGAGTACAAGATGCAATAATATTTTGCCCATTGTAAACATAATATTGAGTCTCCACCACCATCCCCTTCGGAGGATTGAGGGAGTTTTTCTTTTTCCCTACTTTTTATTTTAAGTTTCACATTAGGGACAATGTGCATTTTAAGTGTGGGGGAAGGGAAGTTAAGTAGTGATTGTTTAGTTAGTAGTAGTTATTATGTTTATATTGGTGTTATATTTTATGCATGATTTATGTTTAGGTTGTTTATGCATGATTGCCATGTTTATTTTGCATATTTACTTTATTTTCTCTATATTAATAAGTAGTAGCTTCTTTTCTAGTTCATTTATGTTTTGATTGAGTTTTACTTTTATGCCATGTTAATATTTAATTTTTGGGTTATTTATAAAAATATGCATGAACTTTGGCGCTTTTGGCAATTTAATCATGAACTTTCAATTTTGGCAATTTTATGCACAAACTTTTTTATTTTTGAAATTCAACGCACATGTTGAAAATCCGATGAAATCTTACTGACGTGGCCACCGAAAAATCTGAGTCAGTCCATGTAGGCGCCACGTCAAAATGCATCTTTTTGATAATTTACAAAATAATGCACAAACTTTGATATTTTTTGCAATTTTATCATGAACTATTAATTCAAAATGCATATACTTGAGCA
>CATIWO010608295.1:0-10747 GCA_949673435.1 Macaranga tanarius | reverse complement strand
TGAATAATTGAAACACTCGTGCTTTCTTGGAGCTTTTTATTGAATGAGTGAAACACTCATTCTCTCTTGGAGCTTTTTATTGAATGAGTGAAACACTCGTGCTCTCTTGGAGCTTTTTTATTGAATGAGTGAAACACTCGTGCTCTCTTGGATCTTTTTATTGAATGAGTGAAACACTCGTGCTCTCTTGGAGCTTTTTATTGAATGAGTGAAACACTCATGCTCTCTTGGATCTTTTTCTTGAATTAGAGGTACAATAGGCTAGTAGGCTAGAAACTCATTATTACCAATTTCTTACTGGTAATATTTTCTTAAACTTTCTATGTTCCAATACCTGGGAATGTCTTTCCCATCTAGACTTTGAAGTTTATAAGCACCATTATCAATTTTTCTCGTGATCTTGTACGGGCCTTTCCATGTAGGTCTGAGCTTCCCTGTTCCAGCATTCCCTTTTTCGATTCTGGCCTTTCGTAAGACTAAATCTCCAACGCTAAAGTCACGGAATCGTACTCAGCTATTATGATACCGAGCTACTTGATGGCGTCTTGCCTTTGCCACTAATGAAGCCTGCTCTCATCATTCCTCTAACAGATCTAGGGAGATACGAGTGTTAGACTCATTTTCCTATGCCTCAAAATTTTTAGATGTCCTCCGTGATGGGGATCCAATCTCAACAGGCACTACTGCATCCATTCCATATGCCAATTGGAAAGGTGATTCCCCAATAGAGCTTTTTGGGGTTGTTCGGTATGCCCAAATGATGTTATACAATTCATCAGCCTAATCACCTTTTTTGTCGCCTAGGCGCTTCTTATTGCCTTGCAAGATTATCCAATTAGTTACCTCCGTCAGACCAATGGTCTGAGGATGGGCTACCGAAGTGAATCGCAGTTTTATATGAAGATCTGAGCAAAATTGTTTGAATTTTTCATTATCGAATTGCTTTCCGTTGTCTGTGATGAGAGTATGGGCAATGCCGAATCTGCACACCACCTCTTTCCAAAAGAAATTACGAATCCTGGCCTCCGTTATTGTTGGGACTACCTTTACCTCAATCTATTTTTTGAAATGGTCTATGGCAACGATGAGAAACTTCTTTTGTCCCGCTGCTAATGGGAAAGGTCCAAGAATGTCCATTCCCCATAATGCGAAAGGCCACGGACTTCCAATAGGACTCTGGATGTGAGCTGGTAGATGCGATAGCTGAGAATGCCTCTGACACTTTTCACAGTGCTGTACGAGCTTTTGGGCATCCTTCGCCATTGTATGCCAATAATAACCTTGTATGAGAGCCTTTTTGACCAATGTTGCTTGTGCTTCGTGAGCTCCATATATGCCTTCATGTATTTCCCGGAGTACATAATCTCCTTCGTCAAGTGATACGCATTTACTCCATGGGTGGCTGAATGATCTTCGATAAAGGGTTCCCTCCTGTAGTGAATACTGAGCTGCTTTTACTCAAAATTTTCTTGCTTCCTTCTTATCCTCAGGCAAAACTCTGAAATCCAGGTATTCAACAATAGGTTTAGTCCAATTATCGATTTGGCCAGTAACAAGTACCTCGCTCTTTTCGATAGTTGGAGTGGTGAGAGTCTCTTTGAGCTTTGTATTTTGAAATGCGGCTCCATTCTCTGCTGCCAATTTTGCTAGTGAGTCTGCTTCATTTTCCTCTCTAGGAATTTGAATGATGTTCCAGTGTCCCCCCTGTTCTTCAAGCTTTTATAAGAGCTCGCGAGCTGTCTCTGAATATTTGCACATATTAGTATCTTTGGTAACGAAGTCTCCTTTCAGTTGGTTTACCACAAGCTGAGAATCGCAAAGGATTTTGAGATTTTTGACCTTGACTTCATTATCCAAACGCAAACCCATAACCAAGGCTTCGTATTATGCTGCGTTATTAGTGGCATGGTATCCCATCCGAACCGCATATTCTATTCTGACCCTTTCAGGACCTATTAAGATAATTCCGGCACCAGATCCATTTTTTCCTGCAGCCCCATCTATGAACATTCGCCATTCTTGTCTTTCTTCATTGTCAACATCCGAAATTGTCATTTCCTATAGGAAATCAGCGAGCACCTGGGCCTTGATGGCCCTTCGTGGTTCGTATGCTATATCATGTTATCCAAGAATAACTGACCATTGCACAAGTCTGCCTGATGTTTCTGGCCTTTGTAGAATTTTCTTGAGAGGCTGATTGGTCCGCACTATTATCCTATGTGCTTGGAAATAATGTCGGAGCTTTTTGGATGTGTGTACAAGAGCCAGAGCTAGCTTGTCTATTTTTAGGTACCGAACCTCTGATCCTCTGAGGACTTTGCTGATATAGTAAATAGGTTTCTGTTCTTCCTTATCTTCTCATACCAAGATGGATGCCAAGGATTCGTTGCCTATGGACAAGTACAAATACAAGTCTTCTCCAGATACCGGTCTGCTTAACAAAGGCGGTGAAGCCAAGAATCTCTTGATTTCTTCGAATGCTAATTGACAATCGGCGGTCCACTTAAATTTTTTGCTATTTTTAATGCCTCAAAGAGAGGAAGGCATTTTTTTGCTGAACATGACATAAATCGTCCGAGGGCCGTTATGCGTCCGTTTAATTGTTGGAGCTCATTCAGAGTTGCTGGTGTCTTTATATTGAGTATGGCTTGCATCTTTTTAGGGTTAGCTTCGATTCCTCTCTGCGAGATCATAAACCCTAAAAATTTTCCTGCTTTAACACCAAAAACACATTTATCAGGATTCAATTTTACTTTATAATGGTCAAAAGTTTGAAATACTCGTTCCAGGTCATCAGTGTGACTTTCTGAGTTCTTGCTTTTGACGATAAGATCATCCACGTATAATTCAATTGTCTTCCCGATGTCACTTTTAAAGATGAAGTTCATAAATCTTTGATACGTAGCTCCTGCATTCTTTAAGCCGAAAGGCATGACATTGTAGTAGTATAACCCTGGTGAGTAATGAATGATGTTTTCTCCTGGTCCTCCTTTTTCATAGGAATCTGATGGTATCGCTGAGCCGCATCCATGAAGCTATACATCCCATGGCATACCGTTGAGTCTATCAATTGATCAATGGTTGGTAAAGGATAGCTATCTTTCGGACATGCTTTATTGAGGTCCGTATAGTCCACACACATACGAATCTTCCTATTTGACTTTTTTACTAGAACTATGTTAGCCAGCCATTCGGGGTGGAAAACTTCCCTCACGAGACCTGCTTCTAATAGTTTTTTGATTTCAGCGGCTATAATTATCTGTTGCTCAAAGGCAAAATTCCACTTTTTTTGTATGACCGGCTTTATGCTAGGATCTACATTCAGGCCATGTGCGACTATAGTAGGATCAATTCCCACAATCTCGGATGCTTGTGTGGCAAATGTATCCGCATGTCTTTGCAACACTTGTACTATTTCTTCTTTGATTTTATTCAGAGCTTCTCCCCCTATTTTGATTGTCTTGCCATTAGTTAATTTCAGCTCTTACAATTCTTATACTGGTTCGGGACCTACTCCGTGTTTCTCCAATTCGACGAAGTGCTCGATAGGGAAGGCTTATAATTCGTCTTTCATGGCGATATTATAACATTGTTTAGCCACCTATTGGTCTCTTTGTATAGTGATTATTTTTCCCGGAGCTGGAATTTTCATTACTAAGTAAGGATGCTGGTTACTGCCCCCAATTTCCAAAGGATAGGTCTTCCAATTACACCGTTGTAAGCTAAACGAGTGTCTACTATGTTGAACAAGGATTTAATCATCATAGTTTCCTTTGTGTTACGATTCCCAAATTCTACCTCCAATTCTATACTACCCATAGGTTGAATAGTTCCGCCACAAAAGCTGGTTATGGGATTTGAAGTATTCTTCAGATCCACGGGCGAACCCCCCATTTTTCTGAAAGCGTCCCATGTTAAGACGTTTACTGCACTTCCATCATCAACGAGCATTCTTTTGACCAAGTAGTTATTTACGTGTGCACTGACCACAAAAGCGTCGTTATGAGGCTGTTTTATGTGAGAACCATCCGTTTAGCTAACGATGATATCTGGGATTGATGAGTCTTCGGCTGCCATCCATACTTCCTTTCTTCTTTTTCTATTTCCCCTTGAGGATTCTCCTCCTAGGATTATGTTAAACTCCGAACGCTTCCCTACGGGTTTGTTTAGAGGCATCCTGCTCATTCTGTCTCGCATCCACACTTCGCTGTCTCCTGGGAACGTCTTCAGTGAACTTTTTCAATGATCCAGCCTCCACAAGCCGATCGATCTCAATCTTCAGATCACGACATTCATCAGTATCATGGTCCTGGTCTCTGTGATACTTACACCACCTGTTTTTATCCCTTCGTCCTATAGAATTCGGATTTAGCTTTCTTAGGATTGGTATATCTATGCCATTTTGCTTAATTCATATCAGGATTTCTGACTTGGTTGCGTTTAAAGGAGCGTACTTCTTCTCCATTCTGGATCTGAATAGCGAGTTGTGTTCTCTTCTGGTATCTCTCTTTTTTTCCTTCTTGACTGCGTGCTCCGCAGTATCCCTTCTGCGCGTATCTCTTAGGTCTTCATCGAGATTGATTAATTTTATGGCGATCGCCATTGCTTCGAGGAAGGTCTGAGGCTTCTTAGTCATTATCTTCTCCCACAGCTTACCCATCCTGGTTCCGTACTTCAACGCATCTATCGCTGCCTTATTACTTAGGTGTTCAATTTGCATGGCTACCTTGTTGAATCTAACAAGGTAACCCCGGAGCATCTCAGTATCACCTTGCTTACAGAACCAAAGGTCATTAATACTCTTTTTTGGCAGAATATTAGTGATGAATCGAATTCTGAATTGTTCAATCAAATCCTCAAAGGTGGCTACCGAGTTCCTCGGGAGTCTGTGGAACCATCTCTGAGCCGTGTTTGTCAGGGTTGTTGGAAATGCCCTGCATAAAATGGCATCGTTGACGTTCTGCAACATCATCTTTGTTCTGAACATAGAGACATGAGCTACTGGATCTCCAGTTCCATCATACGAATCCAAAGTGGGGACTTTAAATTTTAAAGGTATCTGAGTTGCCATGATACTATGTATGAAAGGAGTGCTTCCATCTAAAATGCATTCTTCAATCTCATCGGGCCCCATTCGAACTTTGTGTATTGCTTCTCGTAATTGTTTATTGAACTCTGTTCTTCCCCTTCTGTTGCCACCAGATTCAGCCTCATCATCATTATTTTCCTCGGATCTATGTGAATGTGTTTTGGATGCATTAGGTTCGTTGCGAAGCAATATTCGTCCACCTTGCTGTCCAACGCCTGGGGTGGTTATCGGTAATGTTTCTTCTGGGAAAGTGGTTCCTCCAATCTGAACTCCCGCCTGTGTGTCCTGGGTTACATATGCCAATTGTTGTTGCAAGATGAAGTGCTGAGTCTTTATGTTATCAATTACTGCGTCCCTATATAGGGGAGGCAAGTTGGGAGTGCTTGTTGAAGGATGAACGTTAGTCAAATTTAAAGGTGTTCCAAAATTCGGTGGATTTTGGAATAATACCGTCAGAGTCAGTCTTGTGAAGTGCTAAAAAGGAGCATTATACTGGGGAGAAAATCCCATTGATAACGCCGAGGAAATCACCCCGCTGATTGGCATGGTGGGTGGAGCTGAAGTTTTAGCAGGAGGCTATGTTGAATTATCTCCTTCCACCATTCCTTGAGTAGCAGTGGCCGGATCAATTGTTGTTGATGGAACTGAACTGCTTGCCATCCTATATCGCCTGACCAACGTGAAAAATAAGTAAAATCTGGGAATTAAAAGAGAAATTCCCACAGATGGTGCCAATTGATGAATAAAGAACCCTTCAAGACCTACAAACACAAGAGAAACCCTATGGTGAACCTGGGATCTTCGATCCACAGGGTCTCCGATGCCTAAGTTACAAGAGTTTATTCCAGATAATCAATACGAGAGAAATATGAGCTATATATAGAAATAAGAGAGAGACATACCTAGTCCAATTAGGATTAGGACTAAATAGGATTCCTTCTTGTTTTATAGTTAATCTTCCTTATTAGATTGCCTTAAGGAACAAGACTCCTATTAAGGACTGTTTATGGTCTTGAGCCTATTCTGGAACTTATCAAATAGGAAATCTCTCATTGCGCAAATGCAACCAAACCCAATCTCCAGGCTCAAAAACTAACTGTTTGAGTCCTTTATTCCTTTGATTCACAACTTATTGATTTCACCTTTCAATATTTTACTTTACCTTTTCATGTAAATTGTGCACAAAATCAGCCTTTCGAACACCATCTAAATTAACTTGCTCACTAATAGATAAAAGTGATAGATCCAATGGTGTTAAAGGATTAAAACCATACACAATTTCAAAAGGTGAATCATGTGTAGATGAATGCACAACCCTATTATATACAAATTCTACATGAGCCAAAATCTCATCCTAAGATTTCATATTCTTCTTAATTATAGCACATATGAATTGTCCTAAGGTCCTATTCACAACTTCAGTTTGACCATCAGTTTGTGGATGATATGCAGTACTGAACAACAACTTAGTTCCTAATTTCACCCATAAAATCTTCCAAAAATAGGACAAAAACTTAGTATCCCTATCACTTATAATAGTTTTAGGGATACTATGCAAACACACTGTATTCTTAAAGAACAAATCAGCGATATGTGATGCATCATCAGTTTTATGACATGGAATAAAATGTGCCATCTTAGAAAACCTATCAATAACCACATATATACTATCATTACCATGCCTAGTTGTAGGTAGTCCAAGTACAAAATCCATAGATATATCTACCCAAGGTGATTGTGGAACAGGTAATAGTGTATACAAACTATGCGGTTGCACCTTAGACCTAGCTTGCAAACATGCAATACAATTAGTACAATACTTAGATACATTAGATTTTATGTTAGCCCAAAATAAGTGCTCATGTAAAACATCTAACGTCTTAGCTATGTCAAAGTGTCCCATTAAACCTCTTTCATGTGCCTCCTTAATTAACAACAAACGCAATGAACTTCTAGGCACACGAAGTTGCTTTAAACGAAACAAATACCCATCATGCCTATAAAATTTATCAAAGGTAGTTGTTTCACATGTATTATATACATTGCTAAAATCAAGATCATGTGCATACAATTCTTTAATATGCTCAAAGCCAAGCAATTTAGCATCTAGAGTTTTGAATAATACATATCTTCTCGACAATGCATTAGCCACAATGTTTTCCTTGCCTTGTTTGTATTTGATAACATAAGGGAAAGACTCAAGAAACTCACTCCACTTAGCATGTCTCTTATTGAGCTTATTTTATCCCTTCAAATGTTTCAAACTCTTAATGTTGCCACGTTTCTAATGCCCTTACCAAGGCATACATCTCCTTATCGCATGTTAGGAAATTAAGTGATGTGCCACTTAATTTCTCATTGAAATATACAATTGGCTTACCCTCTTGCATTAAAACAGCTCCAATTCCCACTCCAAAAGCATCACATTCAATCTTAAATGTTTTATCAAAGTTAGGCAAAACAAGAACATGTGTAGAAATTAATTTAGATTTCAGTATGTTAAAAGCATTCTTTTGTTTCTTTCCCCTCCTAAATCCAACATTCTTTTTAATTACTTCTGTCAAAGGGGCAGCTATGCTAGAAAAATCACGCACAAAACGTCTATAAAAACTAGCTAAGCCATAGAAACTATGAACATCCTCGGCATTCTTAGGTGTAGGCCAAGTTTCAATAGCCTCAACCTTCTCATGATCAACCTCTATACCATGCTCACTAATAACATATCCTAAAAATATAACTTTAGGCACATAAAATGAACATTTAGCAAGCTTAGTATACAACTTTTGTGACTATGAAACACTAAAAACAGATCTAACATGTATAACATGGTCCTCTAGTGATTTACTATACACAAGTATATCATCAAAATAGACAACAACAAACTTACCTATAAAATCCCTCAAAACATAGTTCATTAAACACATGAATGTACTAGGAGCATTTGTTAAACCAAATGACATGACTAACCACTCATATAGCCCATATTTTATTTTAAAGGCAGTTTTCCATTCATTACCTATTTTCATTCTAATTCTAGCTATTAAATCAATTTTAGAAAATATGCATGCACCATGTAATTCATCTAACATGTCATCTAAATGAGGTATATGAGGGTAATACTTTACAGTGATTTTGTTGACAGCACAACAGTCAACACACATACACCATGTTCCATCCTTCTTAGGCACTGGTAGCACGAGTACAGCACATAGGCTCATACTTTCTCTAATTAACCCTTTAGATAACAACTCATCCACTTACCTTTATAATTCCTTTGTGTCTTCAGGGTTGCTCCTAAAGGCTAGCCTATTTGGAATTTGTGCTTTAGGAGTAAAATCAATTTGATGATCTATCCCTCTTAATAGTGGCAAACCATCAGGCATAGACTCAAAAAATAAGTCCTCAAATCCTTTAAATTATGATGGAGGACCAATCACAAGATCTCGAGCTAAGAGGATGAAAGATGCTGCTAAAAAACTTATGCAAAGGAGTTTCAAGCCTATGGAACAAAAAGGAGATAATTTGGTGGAAACTAAGTTAATTAATTTACTTAGTTGTGATCAAGCTAATACATGACCGTGTGTGTTTTTACACGGCCGTGTAGAAAGTTCATGAATTGTCCTAAGACAGACACGGGTCCTTACACGCCCGTGTTCAAGGTCGTGTTAATATACACGCCCATTCTTATTTATGAAGCATCATCCAGTATGATACACGGTTAGAAGACATGCCCATATAGAAGGTCGTGTAGCTGTTGGGTTTCTGAAAAGACATTGAAATATACCTGTGTATGATCAAGTCCAGGCTGTGTTTCAGCGACACACACCTGTGTTGGAGTCTATCAATTTGCTAAATTTCTCATAGCTCATAACATGCCCGTGTGACCTTCAGACATACCCATGTCTCGATGACCAGTTGTTGGCTAATTAGGATTTTCTTTATGTTTTCTTTACTAATTAGAATTTGTGTTTAATTAAGAATATAATTGTTTATTCCTAAAGAGTTGTTTTCTTTTAGAATCAGTTTAGGTTTAGGATTACAAGTCTATAAATACTTGTATCAACATTATTATTTTCATAAGTTGATTAATTTTATTCAAATTCTTAATTGAATTTTTTTGAGTCCTTGCGATAACTATTTTTTGAATTTACTTCGAGCGTGTTGTAATTTAACCCTGATAATTAGAGGTGCTAGTTGTTAGATAACTAGTATTGCTAATTCCCTTTAGTTTATGCTAGATAAATTCTTAGGCAACAGTTCTAATAGATTGTAACAAATCCTAGTTGTTAGATAATTAGCATGATGTATCATGTAACCCTAAACCTAAACTAATTCTAAAAGAAAACAACTCTTTAGGAATAAACAATTATACTCCTAATTAGTATAGAAAACATAAAATAAACTCCTATTTAAATACAAAAATTGGATAAAATATAATTGTCGAGACACAGGCATGTAACATAAGACACGAGCGTGTTTTAACTATGAAAAATTGGCAGATTAACACATGGCTAGCACACGGCCTGATGCTTAAGCAGACACGGGTGTGTTTCAACTATGATTTTAAGACAGAATGTTACACAGCCTGATACATAAGCGTGTCTTGGGCTGTGTATCTTACTGGACATTTTAGGCACCTTGAACACAGGCATGTCTATGACCCGTGTACCCTACTAGTTGTTTTAGGTACTTGAAACACAGGCGTGCAGAAGTCCACACGGGCGTGTATCAGCTTAAACATAAATAACTAAGTTAATTGACTTAGTTTTCACCAAATTGCTTCCACATTGTCCCATACGCTCGAGATTCTCTTGTATAAGTCCTATGATGGCCTCTTTCATTCTCTTAGCTCTCAATCGCGTTATACGTCCTCCACCATAGATTAAAGGATATGAATTTAGTATAGTGTCCCCATGTCCATTTGCATCACTCCCCCCTTCCTCGAAAGGATTCATCCTCGAATCTCCACCTTTATAATCAAAAGGAAGAAGGTCATATACATTAAAGGTTACAAAAACATTATACTCACTAGGGAGATCCAATTTGTAGGCATTATCAGTGACCTTTGCCATAATTTAAAATGGTCCATTTCCTCTAAGATGTAACTTAGATTTCCTCTGAATAAGAAACCTTTCATTGTGCAAATGCAACCATACCTAATCTCCAGGCTCAAAAACTAATTGCTTACATCCTTTGATCTGCCACTTGTTGGTTTTGCCTTTCAATATTTTGCCTTACCTTTTCATGTAAATTACGCACAAAATATGCTTTTCAAATACCATTTAAATTAACTTGCTCATTCACAAGCAAATGTGATAAATCTAATGGTGTTAAGGGATTAAAACCATACATAATTTCAAAAGGTGAATAATGTGTAGATGAATGCACAGCCCTATTATATGCAAACTCTACATGAGGCAAAATCTCATCCTATGATTGTTAGTGATGTACCCTAGGCCTATAGTATTATGGCCATATTGTGACTTTATCTATTTTTCATTATTATAATAAAGAGGTATTTTATCATATTGACTCTATTGAATTCCATGAATGTTTAACTCTATTTAAGATCATCAAGTGTGTGACTTGATAGTAGAACTCTTAAATAGTAAATGAGTTATATTCTAAATTATCCCTAGTCGGTCATTATTGTGGGAG
>CATIWO010608156.1:0-10395 GCA_949673435.1 Macaranga tanarius | reverse complement strand
GTATCAAAACAAACTGAAATTGAAAAAGAGAAGGAAATGCAACAACAAAGTGCGTCTCTTCTTCTTTTCCTGGTTTAGGGTGAGACCCTGCCAAATTATTGATGCAATGTGAACAAAAGAAACGAAGAGATAATATGCAGCGACTTTGACTAGTATGCATTAGGAATAAAGGCCAAGTTGGCCCCTAAACTTTTTTTCTTTTCTTTTTACCTCCTCGATGGGATTGTTAAAAAATTGAGCTACTTATGAGTTACTCAATACTGAACTTGATAAAAATTTGTGTGAATTTATAATGCAAAACTCGATTAGTAAAACTCGTGAGCAAGCAGCGTAATCTTAATATAGTAATGCAAAACTCATTTAAATATATTATTGAAATAAAATCGCAATTTGCATTAAATATATTATATTTTTATATTAAATAATTTTATTTTCATTCATTAATCAATAATTATAATTTATAATGTATGTTTTTATTTTTTTTTTAGGTTCAGTTTAGACTAATGAGTAGCCCGTAAATAAATTAAATTCGAACTAGTCAAAACTTGATTCGTCTCGTTTATACCCCTATTCTTTGGTTAATTAGAAACAAAATTTGTCATTTTAACCCATTATGTGTTAAATGAAGGTGTGCGTACATCAACCCTAAAAAAATGAATATAAATATTAAGATAATATTATAATAATTTTAATCAATTAAATTTTTATCTTATAAAATAAAAATATGAAACATGTAAAATGAATTTTATTTTTATTCATGTACAAAGATATTAAAAGTCTTTTGAAAATATAAGTGTAGACATGTAAATTTTCATAAATTATTTTTAGACCAATAAAATATTTTTGGTTTATTAAATAATTTAATTAGGCTAATTACATATTTTAGTTTAGTAAATTTATAAAGATTTTTGGACCAATCAAATATTTTGGTTTATTATCTTAATTAAATTATTTTAATGACCAATCAAATTATTTCAAACATATCATTAAGACAATGATAAATAGATAATAATTAAAATTATTATTTATTTAAATAATGATGTAATTGAGCCAATCAAATTACATCAAAGGTAGTCAAAATTAATCCTACCACTAGAGTTATAGAATTTCATAACATCTATACTACCTCTACAAGATGTCTATAAATAGAGGTGTCTCATATGCTTCAAATTGTACATAACATAAACATTAAACCTCTGCCCAAATTACGACTCAAATTCTCTACAAGATCATCAAGGTGTTCTTCAAAATTCTACAAGATCATCAAGGTGTTCTTTATCAACTCTTCATCGAATTGTTTCAAGATTAAGCTATAAATCCCTTGAAGCGCGTGGTTGTTGTGAGATTCGAATCAGATGATCCATATTCTTTGTAATAAGAAAATTATTAGAGATTGTACTCCACTCTTCTCAAATTTAATAAAGTTCTCAATTTGTTCCTAAATTTCTTTGTGTGATTTTTCATACACGAAATTTGTATGTACAAATTTTTGGCATGCCCAGTGGGACTGTCTCTACCTCTCATCTCTTATTTCTCGAATCAACTATTTGAAGAAGATGATACCAAAAAAAGGCAAAACGACTACCTCCAAGAAGTATAATCTTCATCGTCGAGCTGACCAACCTCAATCTCCAATTTCGTTGCGTGCTAATTCTCCTAGCGATGATAGCTCTAATGTTGTGATGAAAACCAAATCAACCAAGGAATTGTATGAACAAACAGTTCCTTTTCCTCAATAGTCCATTGTCTCTCCAAGAGTGCAAGGGATATAAATTTCTTATTTAGAGATAAATGACCTTTTTTCATTATTTAAATCTGATGATGAAGGGGAAAACTCAAGTGCAAGCTCTCTGCCAACTTCGCCTCACCATAGTTCAACCTCAAATTATAATTCTGGCACTATATCTGTCATGATGACCAATACAACATCGATGGAGGAGTAAATTTCCAACCTAATCAAGATGGTAGAAGAACTTATAAAAAGTTCTACGGAAAAAAAAGCCCAAATTACGTCTTTAACCGCTAAGTTGGAAAATACAGCTGGAAAAGTGCCGATTAATGCAACAACTAATCTGCCGAAGACACAAGAAGAAGAAGGAAGTACTTCTGTAATTAAAGCTAAAGGCGACATTCCAATGGCTATCAACAGCTCAATCTCTACTGCTCAACTTAAAGAACTCATCAAAGAGGTTGTCAAAGATTAAGTGGAGACTCCGGCTCAATTCTCTTATACATATGCTAAACCATACACACAAAGAATTGATATGCTAAAGATGCCTCCAAATTATCAACCGCCAAAGTTTCAACAGTTTGATGGCAAGGGCAATCCCAAATAACATGTTGCTCACTTTGTTGAGACTTGCAATAATGCTGGCACGGATGGTGATTTACTTGTTAAACAATTTGTTCGATCATTGAAAGGTAATGCCTTCAATTGGTACACCGACATGAAGCCTAGCTCGATAGACAGTTGGGAGTAATTAGAATAAGAATTCCTTAATCATTTCTATAGCACTCACCATATAGTTAGTATGATTGAACTTACTACTACTCACCAATAGAAAGATGAGCCTATCATTGATTACATCCAAAGGTGGAGAAGTCTTAGTTTGAATTGCAAAGATTGACTTTTTGAATCATCTGCCATTGAGATGTGTATCAAAGGGATGAAGTGGGGTTTGTCCTATATTCTTCAAGGAGTAAAACCAAGCACTTTTGAAGAGTTAGCTACCCGCGCTCATGATATGGAACTTAGTATTTCGAATGCTGCAAATTAAAATATTCATGTGCAAGATCCAAACTGGAATAAAGATAAGCAAGAGGTACGTAAAAATACTAAATCTAACACAAAGACTGAAAGTAAGCCATCGTCTACAGTTAGTTCAGTACCTATCAAAATAAATTCTAAGTCTGAAAAGAAGAAGGAGATAAAGCCTACTACTACTACTCAATCACAAGAAAAGAAGAAAACTTCTTTGAAGGAAAGACAAGAAAGGAAGTACCCTTTTACTGATTCTGATGTTTCAAGAAAGTTAGATGAATTACTTGAAGCAAATCTTATTGAACTCCCAGAGATGAAACGTCCTTATGAGGCTAATCAAGTTAATAATCCAAACTACTACAAGTATCATCATTTGATTGGCCATCCAGTGGAAAAATACTTTGTCTTTAAGGATAAAATAATAGAGTTGCAAAAAAAATGGGAAATTACCTTTGATGAAGAGGAAGCTAATGTAAATATGACTAGTATTGCAAATTCTAGTCCTTACATGACATCCACAAGTTCAATGATAAGTTTTGGATCATTTGATCCAATAACTATTGAATTTTCTTCTTTCATGTAAAGAGTGATCATGCATCAAAACGTACAATCTACTGTTAGAGGCATCATTCCAACTGATGAACCTGATGATGAAGGGTGGATCCTTATTACTCATAGACGGGGTAGAAAGAAGAGTGTTTCTAACTCTAAGTTAGTCCCAAAGAAAGTTAGAATGGTAAAAATATTTTTCCAAACACCAAAAGTGGCAAACTAAAAGAAGGCTAAATTCACAAGATTAAGAAAAACTTTCCTACCTTTTGAAATGGAAGGTATTTCGCAAAAGGCCAGGAAACCTAACACTTTATCTGAATATATGCCAAAGGGTTTTAGAGGAGTTTTAAATACGCTTTCATGTCATCAAATTGAAGGGGATGATGAGACAAATGCTCAAGAAATCATAAACCCTCATCATGATGCTTATAGTGTATGTGTAGATGAAATCACTTTCATTAGTGATGACTTGCTACTTGGACTAAAGTTTTACAATCGACCGTTGCTTATTACAGGGTTCATTTGAGAATAAAAGACTAAGAGAATTCTGGTAGATAATGGATTAGCTGTCAACATAATGTCACTAAGGATAATGAAGTAACTTGGCATACATATAGATGACTTGCTGCAAAGTCGATTGATGATTCAAGGATTTAATCAAGGTGGTCAAAGAGCTCTTGGTAAAATTCATCTTAATATGTATATGGATGGTATAGAATCAAGTGCTCTAGTACATGTCATCAATGCAAGAACAACTTATAACATATTATTAGGGCGTCCTTGGATTCATAAAAATATGGTGGTTCCATCTACGCTTCATCAATGCTTCAAATATTACAAAATGGTGAAGTAAGAAAAGTTATGGCATATACCAATCCATTCAATAAAGTAGAATCACACTATGTAGATGCCAAATTTTACTTTAAAGAGACGATAGATGATGAAGTACCAGTTGAAGATGATTTAAAAGTACTGTCCAATGAAGAACTTAGCAAAAAAGGAAAAGGGCTATTCAATGAAGTTCATTCATCCTTACCAGAAGATCCCAATGAGAAGAGAAAAACTCAAAAACAGTAAATAACTTCTAAACCTCGACACATTCTAGTGACAAAAAGGGTAGAAAGGCAAGGCTTTTTTAAAATTCAAGATGAGAATATTGTGCAGGAACTAAAAGATTTGATCCTTCCTATCATAAATCTCATGACGATAAAAGAAACTCAAAAACCTTTGAAAGGGTTTGTAAAACCTTCACAAGGTTCAGCTGTGGAATATGGAGATCTTCCCATCAAACGTGTAAATAGCTTTGACCCCAATGCTTACAAGTTGTTAGTTAAGGCAGGATTTGGCCAACAAGTTGTTTCATCTTCAACAAAGGAATAAGAAAGATCTCAACATGATGAAAACCTTTCTGATGAAATTCGAAAGGTTTGGAAGCAAAAGGAAGTGAATCCTCAAAACTCTAAAAAGGGTATTGGATATCAACCTCCAAATCCTTTGCGCTTAAAGATTCATAAAAGCACTTCTAACTACATTGCTTTCGAAGATGAAGGAAATAAGTCTTTTGAAGTTAAGTCATCAGTCTTTGATAGATTGGGAGTTCCTTCAAGTCATGTCTCAGTGTTTGATTGCATTGAAACACAAAGTAATGATAGTTCCAAAGGCAAGCGTGTTTCTACTAAAGATATACTTGGAGTTTTAAAGAGCAAAATATTTAAGAAGAATAAGAAGAAATCTCCCTTGTTGAATGTACAAAAGGAGATTGAAAGTAAAGTACCATCACGCATGATCCGTTAAAGCAAATGGGTTGTTACAACTAGTAAAACACTTAAAGCAAAGCAGCAAACAGTGATAATTACTAGTTCAATGTCCCATCAAGAGAAAGAGAAGGAAATTGACATAATGCCATCATATCATATCACTATAAGCGATAATGATCATGAAGAGCCAACAATAGAGGAAGATGTGGAAGAAGATCCACCAAATTTTAAAAAAGGAAATAAAGTAACAGTTGATGAGTTGAAAGAAATTAATTTGGTTACTGTTGAAGATCCTCGACCAATTTTTTTGAATACAAATTTATCTCAGGAAGAAGAAGATGCATACAAGAAACTCATCGTTAAATACAAAAATATCTTTGCATGGTTATACAAAGAGATGTTTGGATTAGATCCAAAGGTGGCAGTTCATTATTTGGCAATTAAAAAAGGGGCAAATATGGTTAAGCAACCTCAAAGGCATTTTTGACCTGAGTTGATTCCTCAAATTAAAGCTGAAGTTAATAAACTTATTGATGTAGGTTTTATTGAAGAACTTAAGTATCCAGAATGGATTTTGAATATTATTCCAGTGAGAAAGTAGAATGGCCAGATTTGAGTCTGTGTTGATTTCTGGGATCTTAACAATACTTGTCCTAAAGATGATTTTCCATTGCCTATCACTGAGATCATGATTGATGCTACTACTGGCTATAAAAGATTATCTTTTCTTGATGGATCATCAGGGTATAACCAAATTCTAATGGCAGCACAAGATGTAAAGGCAACTGCTTTTCAAATACTAAAAAGGATCTATTGCTATAAAGTAATGCCTTTCGGTCTTAAGAATGTAGGGGCAACATATCAAAGAGCGATGCAAAGGATTTTCAATGATGTGCTCTATAAAACTAGTGAGTGTTATGTAGATGACTTAGTTATAAAGTCTAAAAGGGCTAATGGTCATTTACAAGATCTTCAAGAAGTGTTTGAGCGCCTTAGAAAATATCAACTCAAGATGAATCCACTCAAATGCGCCTTCGGAGTTTCTTCGGGCAAATTTTTAAGGTTTGTGGTATGACATCGAGGTATTAGCATTTATCAATCTAAAATTGATGTTATCCTTAAGATGCTAGAACCAAAAAACATCCATGAGCTCAAAAGTTTGTAAGGAAAATTAGCATACATTAGAAGATTTATATCAAACTTGGCAGGAAAATGTCAACCTTTCAGTCACTTGATGAAAAAGGATGTTCCTTTCGAATGGGATGAAGCGTGTAGCAATGCTTTTAAAAGTATTAAAATATATCTTTTAAGTTCACCTGTTCTTAAAGCTCCAATCTTGGTACGACCTCTCATTCTTTACATATCTGCACAAGAGCAATCATTGGGAGTGTTGTTAGCCCAAAAGAATAATGAAGGAAAGAAAAATGTACTCTACTATCTTAGTAGAATGTTGAATAGTACAGAGTTAAACTACTCACCAATTGAGAAGATATGCTTGGCTTTGATGTTTGCAATAAAAAAGTTAAGACATTATTTGTAAGCTCATTCTATCCATTTAATCTCTCGAGCAGATCTTATCAGATACATTATATCAAGGCCAGTCCTATTAGGGAGATTGGCTAAATGAGCTCTTTTATTACAAGAATTTGAGATCATCTATGTTCCTCAAAAAGCGGTAAAAGGACAAGCCCTTGTAGATTTTCTCGTTAATCATCCAATTTATGATAATTGGAAATTTTCTGAAGATCTTCCAGATGATGGGGTTTTCTTTATATAACTTCCAAGTCCTTGGCAAATGTTCTTTGATGGAGCAGCTAGGTATAATGGTATAGGTGCTGGAGTCATTTTTGTTAGCCCAGAAGGTGAAGTTATGCCATTTGTATTTAATTTAAAGGAACTTTGCTCCAATAATGTAGCAGAATATCAAGCTTTGATCTTTAGATTGGAAATGGCAATTAATATGAAGATTCCAAATCTTAAGATTTCTGGAGATTCAAAGTAAATTATCAATCAGGTTCTTATGCTTTATGAAGTAAAGAAGATGGAACTATTGCCATATTCAAATATGCCTCAAAGTTACTCACTCAGTTTGATACTTTCTCAATCGAGCACGTTCCAAGAAAAGAAAATCGGCAAGCAGATGCTTTAGCTAATTTAGCATCAACATTGGCAGTATCAGATAGAGAAATCAAAGTCCCTATTTGTCAACAGATGGTTGTTTCACCAACACTTGAAGTTGAAGATGAAAATGAAGTGAATGTTGTCTCTGTCTACGAAGTTGATAAGGATGATTGGCGTTAACCACTCATTAATTACTTAGAGTATAGACAATTACCTGATGATATATGCCATAAAACTGAAGTTAAAAGGTGAGCTCTTAGATTCATATACTATAAAGGAACTCTTTATAGACATTACTTTGATGGTGTTTTTCTATGCTGTCTTGGAGAAGAGGAAGCTACTAAGGCATTGCATGAAACTTATTATGGGATATGTTGAGCTCATCAATCAGGTGTAAAACTTCATTTTCAAATCAAAAGGATGGGATACTATTGGCCTATAATGGTTAAAGACTGTATTGACTATGCTAGAAGATGTCAAGAGTGTCAGTTTCATGCAAATGTGATACGCCAACCACCGGAGCCACTCCATTCTACTGTTGCGTCTTGGCCTTTCGATGCTTGGGAACTCGATGTTGTAGGGCCTTTACTAAAATGTTTAGATGATCATCTTTATATTTTAGCTGCAACGGATTATTTCTCTAAATGGGCAGAAGTTGTAGCATGTAAGGAAGTTAAAAAGGAAACTGTTGTGAACTTTATTCGAATGAATATAATTTATCATTATGGTGTACCTCGTTACATCATAACTGATAATGGCAAAGAGTTCTATAATAAAGCCATGAATAAGTTGTGTGACCATTTTGGTTTCAAACAACATTATTCCTTTATGTGTAATGCACCTGCGAGTGGACTAGCTGAAGCATTCAACAAAACCTTGTATAATCTTCTTAAAAAGATTACAAGTCGTTCGAAGAAGGACTAGCATGAAAGGATAGGAGAAGCACTGTGGGCTTATCGAACTACATATCGAACACCAACTTAGGCAACTCCATATTTTCTTGTTTATGGTGTAGAAGTAGTTCTTCCATTAGAACAACAAATTCCCTTTTAAGAATTGCAATACAAGAGGGGCTTTCATGTGAAGATAATGTTCGTTTGTGACTTCAAGAGTTAGAAGCATTGGATGAGAAACGACTCAAAGCTCAACAGTAATTGTAATGTTATCAGGATAGGTTATCAAGAACATCCTCTAGTCATTCCCAATAGCACTTGGAAAAGAAAAATTCACCATAGATGGAAAACGGAGAAGGCCATGTGAGCTCTTTGCTTTAGAGGCGTTATTTAAGTAATGGCAAAAGTCTAGTAGGCTTTTATTAGGAATGAAAAGGCGATTGCAACAATAAGCATTGAGAGTTGATAAGTTCCTTGCTAGATGAATTGATGAAGTCACGAAAAACTCTTGAAGTCCAATTTGAGAGGAATGGAATATCATTAAAAGAAGGCCATAATAAAGCAAAACTACCAATGGCAGGAGTTTGGACATGCAAAACATGAATTGAACGTGCACCATCTTTTAAGTCTTTAAAAATTTTGAAACTTTATTGATCATCAACGTCTTTGTAATCTTCAAAGCGAACCATCTCTTGGGTATATCAAAATAGTCTAAGTCAAGCGGTGTGAGGCTTCTAAATTATTATTAAATAAGAATTTTTGAAGAAAATTTGATGAAGTTTCTGCATAAAAAAAATCAGTGAAGAAGTCGGTTAAGTCGAAAAGATTTGACAGAGGAAAAAAAATTCAATGTGAATTTTAAAAAAAACAAATAAGCAAATAGGCCTGATGGGACAGAAAGTCATGGTTATGAGTTTGGTCCATAGGATAAATTAAAAAAATTATCTCTGGAACAAATTTGGTATGAGGAAAAGAAAACATATTACTTTGATCCTTGATTTATGTACATGACATGATATATAAACAAAGTTTTGTTTATTTATGGCCATGTATTAAATGAATTGCTTTTGGATGAAAAATTGGGCACGTAGACATACAAGAAGATGAAAAGTTCTTAGATTCCGTGTGAGGTCAAAGTAAAGCAAAATTTTGCATGATTATATAAAGCATGTGAAGGTCTATTTACGTACATGGTCAGGTGCGTGATTAAACTTTGTATGCATGCATTAAAAAAATTAATGAAGATCGACCTAAAATTAAAGTCACGAACCTATGGCTGTCAACACAATTGAGAATGATGATCTTGAAGTTTTTTTTTTTGAATTTGACAATGAAACACACACACACACATGCATGAGACAGGCAATCACACATAGCCGTAGACCATACACACGCCCTCAAAAAAGGCATGTGAGGGTAAAGGCTTATATGCAACACACAGCGCATGCAATTTGTCGATGTGGGATTAAATTCCCAACTTAATCTTTTTTTGAATTTGACAATGAAACACACACACACACACACATGCATGAGACAGGCAATCACACACAGCCATAGACCACACACACACACATGATGATCTTGAAGTTATTCTTTGCCAAATTGAGAGATAATTATTGGGCAAAGGTGCATTTTAGCACCTAATATTTATGCTCATGAGCACATATGCCCCTTACGGTTTTTTTGGAGTATTTTAGCACAAAAATAAGTTTCAGCTGTGATTTTGGCCCCTCTGCTAATGGCTTCAATTGATGGTGTTAAAAGGGCAAAGGTGCATTTTAGCCCTTAATGTTTATACTCAGGAGCACATATGCCTCTTACGTTTTTTTTGGACCATTTTCGCATAAAAATAAGTTTCAGCTATAATTTTTGCCCTCTACTTTGGGCAAAGGTGCATTTTAGCCCCTAATGTTTATGCTCAGGAGCACATATGCCTCTTACATTTTTTTTGGACCATTTTCGTACAAAAATAAGTTTCAGCAGTGATTTTTGTCCCTCTACTAATGGCTTGAATTGACAGTGTTAAAAAGATTCAACAGTGCTTACGTGATTTTAAGGGGTCAAATTACAACTGAAACAGACTACACAACCATCAACCTATTGTAACTTATCCATATCCTATCATGCGAAAGCCATGATAACAAATCTGTAGGAGGATAAACCAACTTGTGGCACCCTATATGAAGGCCTTAGGCATAACTTACTATGAAATCAGCAGCAAAATTTGGCACTGGCGTAATAAAGTTGTATTTTTAGAGTTGCCATCTAGAGAATTTGGCACTGGCGTAATCTATTATATTTTTCAAAAGGA
>CATIWO010608046.1:0-16596 GCA_949673435.1 Macaranga tanarius | reverse complement strand
AATAAAATAAATATAAAAAATTAACATTAATATATCTTATAAATCTTATTAGAATATTGTAAAATTAAATAAATAAAATAATTTTAAAATTAAAAAAAAAAAAGAAAAAAAGAAAAAATAACCGAACCAAAATAATTTGATTCGGTTCGATTCGGTTCAACCAATATATTTTGGTTCGGTTTAAACTGAAATAGGTTCGATTTTAGACATTTTTAAACCAAACTGAACCAACCCTAACTGGCATGACTAGGGGTGGCCACGGGCCGGTTTCGGCCCTGAATTGAACCAGAACCGGCCTGGTCAAACCTGGAACCGAACCAGAACCGGCCTAGTCAAACCCAGAACCGGGATGAACCGGATCTGAACCGAGGGTGGGACCGGTTCAGGGCCCGTTCCACCATTCTGGAACCATGTTCCGGTTCGGAACCGGCCGGTTCAGGTTTCGAACCGGCCGGTTGTAGTTCATTTTATGAAAAAAAATAAATTATGCCAAAAATTCAAAAAATGCAAGTTACAACTCTTTATAAAATTCTACATAATTTTCTCTTACTCGTGGTATATTTTTTTTTCTAAAATAATACAATTTTTTTACAATGCGTAAAAATCAAATCAAAAAAACCGGAACCATAAACCAGAACCGGCTCAAAACCGGGGTTAAGCCAGTTTCGGTTCGGTTCCACCTTAGGTCGAACCATGAACCGGCAGTTTCAAACCAGAACCGGCCGGTTCATGAACCGTGGCCACCCCTAGGCATGACACCTCACTGCCTAATCAGCATTTTTGAAATCAATTTTGACTAAAATTAGAAATGCGTTAAAATTGCAAAAACATTTTGAAATTGGGACATTATTGCAAAAATTAAAAGTTTGGAATTAGATTGCAAATAGTCACAAAGGTTTGGATTTTTTTTACAAATAGGCCTTTTTTTTTATTGTAGTCGTCTTCTTCTATAGTTTTTTTTATTCTCTGTTTTGTAAATAATCCTTTTGTCTCTGTAGATTGGGCTTTCCAATTTTGATTAAGAGATAAGGTATTTCTTCAAAAAAAAAATGAGGCACAGAAGAGGAGCTTTAGATCACACACAACCATACGCCACCATGGCATAAATTCATACTCTTTTTTTAAAAAAATTTAATGATCATTTT
Source organism: Macaranga tanarius (assembly GCA_949673435.1). Taxonomy (NCBI): domain Eukaryota; kingdom Viridiplantae; phylum Streptophyta; class Magnoliopsida; order Malpighiales; family Euphorbiaceae; genus Macaranga; species Macaranga tanarius. The sequence continues at coordinate 15,451 of CATIWO010608046.1, read as the reverse complement.
CCTCTAATGTAACATATATATATATATATATATATATATATATATATATATATATATATATATATATATATATATTCTTGTATTGCAAATCTTTTACTTCTCTTAATGGACTTACAAATGAAATGGATATTCAAGTTACATCTGATAGGTACGTCTTTCTTATTAAGTCTACAAGAATCATGATGTTTACTGAATTTGATTGCACAATAAACCATTTGGCACTCATGAATACTCTATCTTCATTAAACAAATTTGAGCAGGATGCGAAGGACTACCTTGAAGTTTGATTATTTTACATTTATGCCAATATTGATATATTCAGGTGTATGTCATGCTCGAGGATCCTACATATTACTTCCCCTTTTAGAACAAGAAATTGTAACTTTTTTAGAACAACATTTTGGCATTTCCCTGCATATTGGTATAAATTCATACTCTTTTCTCTCTCTTTTGTTTTAATTTTCATCTCTCATTATATATTAAAGATTTTTTTAATTTTTTTAAAATTAATTTATGTATAATAGTGTTGTTATCGTTATTGTTGTTGTTTTTTATTTATATGTTGTTTTTTTTCTTTTTTAAAGTGATCAAATTGATAATTTTTAATTGAACAACACTTTTTTGCATAAGGTTGGCTATTTTAGTGTTATGATTTGTTATTTGTTCTCTACCTCTCTCTCTCTCTCTGCTTTTGTTTCCTTTTGCATTAGTCTTGTTGGGAGAATTTAGCAGCTTATCAATTTGTTCCTTATGTTACTTATTATTGATATTATTATGTCCCACTGCAAAATTGATCTAGTACTTCACTTATATCCAAAATGAAGGATCTTGCCGAGAGAAGAAAATTATAAGATCTAACTATTAGTCCCGTTCTCACGGTAAGTAGTAGATTATTTATTGGGATGATTATTTTAATTTTAATCAGTTTTTATAAATTTCCTCTGTAATCTTTTTAATTTTTATTGAATTGATTAATATTGAAGTTAAATTCTTGATGTTTATTAATAGGAATGGAAAGATGTAGTTGAAAGAGCTGTTTGCTGATTCCGGTTCAAAAGTTGTTTGCTAGTTTGCTGCTTCCTTTGCTTCAAAAGCTATTTGCTGATTCCGGTTCAAAGAAGAGGCTTGCTCTTTCTGCATTCATTCTTATTCTAAGTGGAGAATTGTGTCAACAGGCAAATTTCTAAGCTCTAAATTTTATTAATTGTTGTTTTTTTAATAATTTTTGTGCATACTTTTGTGTTTATAGGTCTATAAGGAGGTTTGGTCCCTAATTGATTGGTGTAAAGTTCAATTGAAAGTTGTGCAATTAACTAGTAAAATGTCTAATTTTGATTTGGTTGGTCGTTTCTCTCTTTTCTTGTTGAGTGGGTAATGATACATATTTGGTGAGGTGAGTGCCTGTTGCAACGCTTGTTAAATTTTGCACTTGACAGCTAGAATTTGGAGTCTTTATATTTCTTTTGTGTCTGCTTTGCAATTCACTATGCTATAATCAAAACAACATTGATATAAATTTTATCTTAGTCTAAGTAACACTTATTATTTATGTTTGATAATTTCTATATAATAGCATTTTTGGTCTTCCATGCTTCCCTTTCTCCACACAGAATCATTTTTGCAATTTAGCTAACCTTATTGGCTGCACTTGAAGTAATGATTGTTTTGAATCTTAGTTCAAAAATCTTGATCTTGGCATTTTTCTGTCACTGCAGTTTACAACTGTAGTAATGGTGGAGCACATGAACAAATTGCTTTAGATATCAAGTTTAAAGCTACACTTCGGAGGAAAACCTTTGGAGAATTATTCCATTTCGCCAATATATGGTGCTACAAAGCTACGGCCTTATGTACTTGATATTGCGTATTATTTTCGAAATCATTTTAGGATAATTTGTATTATTTTTTTGTAGTATTTTTTGTACTTGAACTCATATAAATTTATTTTATTAATGAAATAATAATTATATTATTATTAGTATTTAATTTTTTTAAAGTTATTTTGGCATATAGCACCAAATTATAATAAATAATAAACAAATGAAAGGTACAAAATAATGAAATAGAGTTATTTGGAATGAAATAGAAAAACGTCACAAAATAGTATATTTAGGGATGATTTTTTTTTTTTTTTGTCTTTATTGGGGGATTGGCTCGGCTCAATTTGATTTGGCTTAAATTTTTAGAGATGATTTTTTTCGTCTCAAAATGTAATGTTTTAGAGACGTTTTATGAATTTCATCTCTAATTACTATTTGCGATGTCGATATTGCGACGCATGTCGTGATGTTTTATTTTCATCTCAAATACTCTTTTGTGACGTTTTTCATATTTTTAGTGACGTTTTAGGTACTGTAACACCTATATTTTTAGATGAATTGTTCATGCATATTATCTTCATGACATTTAGAGTAGAATTTTGGATTATATTTAAGTTGGGTATATGTATGTTGGTAGAGAGGGGTATAATTGTAAGGTAAGTTTAGACCTTTTTGACATAATAGAAAGTTGTGGGGTTTTGTGTAATTGTCCCAACTCATTAAGGGTGTGTAGAGATTAGTGGTGATATTTGTTAGTATTTAATTAAGAAAATTAGTATTTTTTTATTAAAGAGATATATATGTATTTATGAGTATAGTTGGACATTTAATATTAATAGACTTTAGAGGAGCATTTGGCGCATTTTAATTGGTGGGTGTATTTATGAGTGTATATGTGTGTGTGTGGAGTTAGGGTGTAGAGATTTTGAGAGGTAGGGAAGAAGAGGGAAAAATTGAGAGGCTTTGGGGAGATTTTGATTTTCTCTAATCATCTAGCAATTAATTTGGGAGCTTTAGAAGATTTATTAGCTATTGGGAGCATCAATTTGGTAAGTCGTGCATTTAATTTAGTTTATTGAAGCTAGGTTTTGGATGTTGCAATTCGTGTTCTGTTTTGGTGTTACATCAATCTTAGTATTTTGACTATATCTAGAGTTATAGAGCTCTGATTTGAGAAAGGTTTGATGTCTGGAATCTTTAGAGTGTCCTCTACAACTTTTGTGTTTTGAGCCAGAGCTGATTTTACTGTTAAGACTGACTGGCACCGCTTGACATTTTCTTGATTATGCTGTCAACTCTGTTTTGGCCAGTTTTACTCAAAAATCCATGTTTAATTCTATGCATGTCTAAATCGAGAAATTCCAATTGGAATTTATTGTAGACTCGTTTGGATAGCTTCAAAATTTCATGATTTTTGGACTTGTTTAGACCTCATTGGGATACATTGAATCTTGAGCATGTAGTGCACTTAGTTGCATTAGAATACAAGTGACATGGTTGTTATGTGGTATTGATGTTTAAATTGTGTGTAGGTATTGATAAGGATAGAGGTGGTCCCAATCAATAGGAGAGCTTCTCTTTTGAAGGAGTTGAAGCACATTGAGTAAGTAATTAACAATATGATGATTTATATGTTAATTCTCTTGAATATGTGAAATAAATTGCTATGAATGAATTGAACCAGTTATGTGATGTGTTATGAATCAACATACAATTTGTGAAAATATTGAATTGTGATTGAGCATGATGTGAAGTGAGATATGGCCATTGATATATGACTGTGTATGAGAATGGTACATATTCATGTGAATTGATCGATGATGGAGAGAAATATGTGAGATAGTGGGGCTGAGCCGAGCGGATAGCCTCCACTGATTATGAAATCTGGAACCGAACCGGGCGGATAGTTTTAGTAGTGGTCACACGTGAAAAGATGACTTGTAAGATGGGTAAGCTGAGCCGGGCAAATAGCTACCTGAGAAATTATATGTGAGGATGTGAGACTGAGACTGAGCCAGGCGGATAGTCTCAATATGTGACCACTTGTAAGAAATGCGAATGTGAGGTGGTTCCGGTTGGAAACTAAATTTTGTTTTGTTATGATTTAATTTGTGGTTAATGTGATATTTAATAATCTAAGTTTGTATATGTTGTGTTGATGTTAGTATATGTTATGTTTATGTCGGGTATATATTAGTATATACGTTGTGAATATGATTGGTATATATTTTGACTTAGGGCTACAGTTCATACTTGAACTTAGTCTATAAGATTATTATTATTATTATATCACTTAATTAGTTATTGAGAAGTGATATATGTATTGTTATGTTGGTAATTGCTTATTGAGTTGCAAGCTCACTCCTTTGCAACTATTTTTTAGGAAATAGTTAGACCAAGCTTGAGGCTAGCTTAGTTAGTGACTTCCTGAGGGTCGAGGTGTGCTTGGTGAAATCGACTCCCATCCTCATCATCATGCATCACTTGCATTTTTGTGATGATGTTGTGAATATTTTAGCTATATGTAATGTGTGTTGGGATTGCACTATGTGATGTGCATTGAAACAATGACTTTTGTTGTATATATATATAATTTGTGAAGTTCATGTGAATTTTGTGATTTGATGAGTTTATGTATATATTTTGGATGAGTAGTTTATGCCATTTTGTGTAAGAAACATTGTCCAAGATGTTTAATGTGTGTGCAATGCATATAGGGCTGGTTTATGCAAGTTTCGGGACAGAACAGGGGAGGGACTGCCACCAGCCACTAGCGAGCGCCAGTCCCCCTGGCTGCCACCAGCCACTGGCGAGCACCAGTGATTGGCGACCGCCAGTTCTCTAGCGCAGCCCAACCTTAAAAAAAAAATTGCATTGATTTCCCCTATTATTTTACTAGTTTGTATATGTGTATTATATGTTAAGTTATTAATATGTATACTCATAATATAATTGAGTACATTTCTATTTGGACACGTGTTTGGGTATGTTTGAGGTCACATGTTACGGGTCTGATATTTAATGGTATCAGAGCAGGGATTAGATTCCCTCAGGACTTGGAATGTGATGCATACATAACATACATAGCATATCATGCATACATTAAAGATGACATCTAGTTGATGGGTGTTGAATTTATTAAGATGAAAGAATGCCAAGCATCTCCTATTGGCCCGGAACAGTCGTCTGAGTCTGTTCATAGGCTAGATCCTATGCATGTATTAGGTGAACCTGAAGAAGCTCCTTACCCACCTTTCATGTAAGAATTTGTGCAATCTATAATGGAGATGACTCAAAAACCAAATGAGAGCACCTTTGATGAGAACTTTAAGAAGATCAGGAAGTAAGGTGCCAAAGCTTTTGTAAGAACCACTGATCCTATGGTAGCTGAAGAGTGGTTGAGGAGTACTGAAAGAGTGTTGAATCGATTTGATTGCACTCCTAAAAAGAGGGTCAGTTATGCGGTGTTGTTATTTGAATAAGACGCCTTAGACTGGTGGGATACAGTGCCAGAGAGCAGGAATATGCCAATGATGATCACTTGGATAGATTTCTTGCAAGCATTTACAGATAAATATATGTCGGCTGTGTATAAAGATAAGAAAAAGCTTGAATTTCTTAACTTGAAGCAAGAAGCATTATCGGTGGCCGATTATAAAGTTCAATTTATACAGCTATCCAACTACGCACTTGAGGAGGTAGCTACTAATGAACTTAAAAGGAACAAATTTGAGAGGGGATTAAATCTTGAAATTTGAGAAAAGACAATGGTGAAGCCACCCACCTATAGAGAATTATTGGAGACAACAATCCAAATAAAGGAAATCATTCTGGAAAGGAATGAATTGGAAGCTAAAAAAAAGAAGACTACTGGTGTGTTTACCCCTTCTTCTTAATTTAGAACCGGCGGAGGATCATCTTTTAGGGGTTTTAGTTTCCAACAAAGTAGTTTTCAAGGACAAGGGTCTAGTCGACCTACTCAATCAACATGGAGTAGTTCTGGTTGAGGATTTGGAAGATTAGGTAATTGAAGAGATAGAGGAAGAGGTAGAGCCATGAGCAGTATATCTACCTCTACTTACAAAAAATGTGGAAGATTCCATTCTGGTGAATGTTGGGGATCTCGAGTGATTATGTGTTACTACTGTAGCTAACCAGGACATATCATCAGAGATTGTCCAGCGAGAAGGAATGCTGAGGGACCACAAATGACGGGGCAAAATAGTGCGGGAGAAAATACTCTTCAGATTGGTCGAGGAAGAGGACATGGAAGAGGGAATGAAGCTGGTACTTCTACACCTATGGGATCCATTGGGCAAGTTCAAAATCAAGCAAGGGTGTATGCCATCATGAGACAAGAAGCTCCAACTACACCAGATATTGTTACTGGTACATTTACGATCCTTAGTCATGCTACATATGTTTTAATAGACCCTGGTTCCACGTGCTCTTTTATATCCTATGAGTTTGCATTGAAGAGTTATAACACCATTGAATCTTTAGGATATAACATATATGTGTCCATGGCTACTAGAGGTATAATGATTGTCAATATGGTGGTTAGAGCATGTCCTATAGAAATAGAGGGTAGGATTTTGAATGATGACTTAGTGGTGATCAATTTATAAGAGTTTGATGTTATATTGGGAATGAATTGGCTATCCAAGCATCATACGATTGTGAACTATTATACCAAAGAAGTGACTATTGAGACTTCGGGGCAAGAAAAGTTAGTGTTAGTGGGAGAAAGAAAAACCATTTTTGCGTGTTTGATTTCTGCTACTATGGCTTTTTAACTGATTAAAGATGGGTGTGAGACATTTTTGGCCAATATCATTGACACGTTAAAGGTTAGTTCGGGAGTGATGGATGTGCCTATTATTAAAGAATTCTCAAATGTATTTTTAGATGAGTTACTAGGATTGCCACCACATAGAAAAGTGGATTTTGAAATTGAGATCATACTGGGAGTAGTGCCAATATCAATTGCACTATATCAGATGGCACCATTAGAGCTTAAAGAATTGAAGAAGCAATTAGAGGAGCTGTTAGAAAAAAGTTTTGTTAGACCAAGTATTTTGCCCTAGGGAGCACCAGTACTATTTGTAAAGAAGAAAGATGGGAGCATGAGATTGTGCATTGATTATAGGCAACTGAACAGAATAACAGTGAAGAATAAATATCCTTTGCCCAGAATTGATGATTTGTTTGATCAGCTTAAAGATGCATTTATATTTTCAAAGATTGATTTAAGATCTGGCTATTGGAAATTACGGGTATTAGAATCTTCTATTCCCAAGACTGCATTTAGAACCAAATATGGGCATTATGAATTTCTTATGATGCCTTTTAGATTGACCAACGCACTAACAGCTTTCATATCATTAATGAATAAAACATTTCAGCCGTACTTAGACCAGTTCGTTATTATTTTCATTGATGACATTCTTATCTACTCTTCAAGTCAGGAAGAATATGAAAAGCATCTTCAAGTGGCTTTACAAATTTTACGAGAGAAACAGTTGTATGCTAAATTCAGTAAATACGAGTTTTGGGTGGAAGAAATAGCATTTCTTGGGCATATTGTGTTTAGAGAAGGAGTAAAGCCCGATCCATCGAAGATTAAAGCTGTTCAAGAGTGGGAACCTCCTAAAAATGTGACAGAGATTAGAAGTTTCTTGGGATTAGCTAGGTGTTATAGAAGATTTGTGAAAGATTTTTCCACAGTTACTAGACCTTTGACTACTTTATTGAAAAAGAATACTCTTTTTCAATAGAATAAGAAATGCTAATGTAGTTTTAAGAGATTGAATGAAGCCCTCACTATAGCTCCTATACTTGCTTTACCAACCGGAAGTGGTGATTATGTGGTATATACCGATGCTTCAAGGTAAGGATTAGGATGTGTGCTCATTCAAACCGGAAGGGTGATAGCCTATGCATCTAGGCAATTGAGACCACATGAGATGAACTACCCGACATATGATTTAGAATTGGCCGCAATTGTACATGCACTAAAGACTTGGTGACATTATCTCTACGGGGAGACATTCTCTATCTTTACGGATCATAAAAGTTTGAAATATATCCCTACTCAGAAAGAACTGAACCTGAAGCAAAGAAGATGGATAGAACTATTGAAAGATTATGACTGTATGATTGAATATCACCCAGGGAAAGCAAATGTGGTAGCGGACGCGTTGAGCCGAAAAATAGTGGAATGCTCTGCTAGGGTAATTTGTTATGATGTGGATAATTTGGTGGTGTTACGAAAAATGAATGTTATACTTGATATTGAAAGAAGTCATTTACTTGCTATCTTACAAGTTAAACCATCTTTGAGAGATCAAATTCAAAGTGTTCAAATGGAGGATCCATATTTGAAGAAGATGAAAGAAAAAGTTGAAGCTGGAATAAATTCTCAATTTCCAGTAACGGATGTGTTAGTATAGATGTGCCTTAGGGCCATTATTTTATGTAGACATTGTATATTTATTCATATAGTAATAAAATATTCATTTAAATTAAAGTGTTTATTTATTTGAGTATTTACCCTTAGTTTAATGTTAGATAAGTTTATTATCAAGAGTTGATAATATGAGTGACAAACTTATTTAGTACATATACTATGAAAGTTCGTAGTCATTGGATTAATATATAGGTAGTATTAATCCCTAGACTATCACCTCTATCTATTTTCGTTGATCGGTATGTGATATCGATAGTGGGAAGTAGTGAGTCTCATACTACTTGATATGATATATCAGAATGGACATATGAATACTCATGTGATGACTGGATCGAACAGTGACCTAAGATTTATGATTGCATGGATATTCACTTTAGTCAATAATCACAATCTTGGACATAATGTTGCATATGGTCCTTCGACTTGAGGCAACACGGTCATCCACATATGGTTGGTCAGAGTTTATTACCACTTACATACTTGTGCCAGCCATGCATGGGTATATGGCGTGTGATGTCTCTAGTTAGTTGTATGTAGGGATGAGTGATGGGCCAAGATAGAATTCATTACTTAGAGTGAACCGAGATAAGATCATATGCTATCTAAGTTATTCTTGATGAAGAAGTACCTGGCCAGGTCAAGCTCGACTTACCCAAAAAGAGTTTCGATGCTAGAAAAGAGTTTCTAGTAGTAGTCATGTTTTATCAAGAATTGAACTTAAGAAGAGGTCATATGATTGAGGCCGTTAGAGTTTAACTAAACTATAACTCTAGCCAATATCGGGATCTTGTAATGAAGGGACATTTAGTGCACGGTAATTGTGTTATGTGGTTCTTATGGATCTACATAAAGTATTCATTTCTATTTGGGTAGTTGTGACATCTATGTTAGGGGTCACTAATGATTTATGGGAACTAAATATGATTAATTGGGATTTTCACATTTAGTATGGAAAAGTGTTTCCATGATATTAAGTATTAATAGTATATCCTATTGCCATTTAGACTTGAACCTAGTAAATCATACACATAAAGGTTGCACTTGTGAAGATCAATATTAATTTGATTATTGATTAAAAAGTTTAATTAATTAATTAAATTAATTGAATTGGATTTGCGCGTATGCGGATCTAACATATGCCGAAATCTAAATTCAAAGATTGGGACATAATATCAATTAAATAAATATTAATTTGGACTTGATTTAATATGTGATATTAAGTTCAAGGACTAGATTAATATTTGCCTCCTAATGGATTTCTATATGGGCCATGAGATGGACCTAGTAAATCAATAATAATGGATTTAAGATGGACTTATGCATGGGCTTTATTTAAAGAGTTTGAATTAGCCCACAAATTGTCTTATGGTATAGAGTGGGCATTCTCTAAGTGTAGAGAAGCCCATGTGCATATAACCTTAGCCCATATCTATTAAGTGTTAATGAATATCAAGGCTAAGGTTATCCATGTAACCAAACACCACCCACTCACTTGTAAAGCCAAGCCATACATATAGATAGAGTATGAGATACCCAATCTATCAAAATGCATGTAGCTTGAGTGTGAGACACTCAAACTATAGCATTGCATGTGACTTGAGTGTGAGACACTCAAGTTGTTATTGTTATTATAAGATTGGTTTTGTCTAAGGTAGTGGAGAGTATAGAGATAACACTCTAACTCCTAATGCATGTGGCTTGTGTGTGAGACACTCAAGTCATAACTATTATCATATTGTTTTTATGTTGATAATTAGTGGAGTTTGTAGAGAGAAATAATACATAACTCCATTTGCACATTTGAGAGCATTCTGATATTCTTGCAAAAGAGAGAAAAGGCTAGAGAGTGTCTTTTTCCTTCTTCTTCTTCAAGTATAAAGAATACCATTATACACAAGTGTTGTGTGCTTTCAAGCTTGGACCATTGTTGTACAAGAGTTGTACAAGTACTACACCATCATCCATTGGAGGTTGCTTACTTGTTCCATACATCTTAGCTTGGTGAGGTTCTTACAAGCACTTTGGGTCATAGAGGAGAGGCCTGTGGCTTGAGCATCACCATCCTTGGAGGTCTTCTTTGTCCAATCTGTATGTATTAAGCTAGAGGCTTCACATTTGGGGAGCTTAGAGCTTGTAGATCAACTTCAACCAAAGCTTTTCGGGCGTGCTACTAACTAGGAGTTCTTATAAGTATTACTAAACTCTTAGTTGCTAGGTCTTGTGTTGTGAATGCATGACTTGGTTGTTTGTTGATAAAATGTTATCCTGAATGCCTGTTTAGCTATGTAAGACTACATGTGATATGATCTATAGGCATAGATGTGTTTTATGTTCAATGCAAATGTTGCATGCAATCAAAATTTTTAAATTCTGCATTTTTTATTGTTACACTATCCTTCAGGGTGATGGTATGTTAATGATGGAAGGTCGTATATATGTACTGGACATTGGAAAATTAAGGAGGCAAATCATGAATGAAGTTCATTCTGCCCCTTATGCAATGCATCTGGGTAGCACCAAGATGTATCGAAACTTGAAGCCTTAATATTGGTAGCCAACAATGAGAAAAGATATAGTAGAGTTCATTGCAAGATATTTAACTTGTTAGCAAGTTAAAGCTGAACATCAAGCACCTGCCGAAAAGTTACAACCTTTGAAGATTCCCGAATGGAAGTGGGAGAAGATTACAATGGATTTTGTTGTGGGGTTACCGCGAACCTTCCGAAAACATGATCTCATGTGGGTAATAGTAGATAGATTGACAAAAGTGGCTCATTTCTTACCGGTTCAAACGAGTGACTCTCTAGACTAGTTAGCTTCTTTGTATGTTGCAAAAATTATGAGATTGCATGGAGTTCCTTTGTCAATTGTGTCCGACAAAGATCCTAGATTTACTTCGCATTTTTGGAGAAGTTTGCAACAAGCTTTGGAAACAAAATTACATTTCAGTACGGCCTTTCATGCACAGATAGACGGACAATCAGAGAGGACAATTTAGACACTAGAAGACATGATGAGAGCTTGTGTACTTGAGTTTAAAGGAAACTGGGATGATCATCTACCATTGATCTAGTTTGCATATAACAATGGTTATCACTCTAGCATTGGAATGGCTTCTTACGAGGCGTTATATGAAAGAAAATGTTGAAGTTCAGTATATTGAGATGTAGAAGGATTAAGACAATTAGAAGGGCCAGAGTTGATTCAAGAAATAGTAGACAAAATACAAGAAGTGAAGAAAAGTCTCAAAGCGACACAAGATCGACAAAAAAGTTATGTGGACCAACATTGAAGAGAAATGGAATATCAAGTGGGAGAGAAGGTCTTTTTAAAAGTATCGCCATGGAAAGAGGTTTTGAGATTCAGTGGACAAGGAAAATTGAGCCCGAGATACATTGGACCCTATGAGATTATAGAGAAAATAGGGCCACTGGAATATAGACTAGCACTACCAGCAGAATTGTCTTTTATCCATATTGTATTTCATATGTCCATGCTATGGAGGTACTGATCAGATCTAAGTCATTTTGTACGAGAGCCGGAGATAGAAGTTTCTGAGACACTAACCTATGTGGAAGAACTAGTGGAAATTCTGGATTGAAAGGTGAAGCAATTGAGAAACAAGGAAATCCCAATAGTTAAAGTAAAATAGAGTCATCGTTCTCTAAAAGAAGCAACGTGGGAAGTAGAGGAAACAATGAGATAGAAGTATCCATATTTGTTTCCTGGAAGTGGAAGTGGAAGTGGTAAGTAATAAATTTCGAGGATAAAATTTTTATAAAGGGGGGGGGAGAATTGTAACACCTATGCTAACCTATGTGGAAGAACTAGTGGAAATTCTAGATCGAAAGGTGAAGCAATTGAAAAATAAGGAAATCCCAATAGTTAAAATGAAATGGAGTCATCATTCTCCAAGAGAAGTACATAGGAAGTAGAAGAAATGATGAGACAGAGGTATCCATATTTGTTTCCTGGAAGTAGAAGTGGTAACTAATAAATTTCGAGGACGAAATTTTTATAAGGAGGGGAGAATTGTAACACATGTATTTTTAGATGAACTATTCATACATATTACCTTCATGACATTTAGAGTAGAGTTTTAGATTATATTTAAGTTGGGTATGTGTATGTTGGAACAGAGGGGTATAATTGTAAGGTAAGTTTGGACCTTTTTGACATAATAGAAAGTTGTGGGGTTTTTTGTAATTATCCCAACTCATTAGGGGTGTGTATAGATTGGTGGTGATATTTGTTAGTATTTAATTAAGAAAATTAGTATTATTTTATTCAAGAGATATATATGTATTTATGAGTATAGTTGGGCATTTAATATTAAGAGACTTTGGAGGGGCATTTGGTGCATTTTAATTGATGGGTGTATTTATGAGTGTATATGTGTGTGTGTGGAGTTAGGGTGTAGCGATTTTGAGAGGTAGAGAAGAAGAGGGAAAAATTGAGAGGCTTTGGGGAGATTTTGATTTTCTCTAATCATCTAACAATCAATTTGGGGAGCTTTAGAATATCTATTAGCTATTGGAAGCATCAATTTGGTAAGTTTTGCATTTAATTTAGTTTATTGAAGGTAGGTTTTGGATGTTGCAATTCATGTTCTATTTTGGTGTTGCATCAGTCTTAGTGTTTTAACCATATCTAGAGTTATAGAGCTCTGATTTGAGCAAAGTTTGATGCTATGGAAACTTCAGTGTATCCTCTACAACCTTTGTGTTTTAAGCCAGAGCTGATTTTACTGCTAAGACTAACTGGCATAGCTTGACATTTTCTTGCTCATGTTGTCAACTCTGTTTTGGCTGGTTTTACTTAAAAATCCATATTTAATTCTATACATGTCCAAATCGAGAAATTTTAATTGAAATTTGTTGTAGACCCATTTAGTTAGCTTCAGTATAAATTTCATGATTTTTAGACTTGTTTAGACCTCATTAGGATACATTGAATCTTGAGCATGTAGTGCACTTAGTTGCATTAGAATACGAGTGGCATGGTTATTATGTGGTATTGATGTATAAATTGTGTGTAGGCATTAATAAGGATAGAGGTGGTACCAATCAATAGGAGAGCTTCTCTTTTGAGAGAGTTAAAGCACCTTGAGTAAGTAATTATCAATATTATGATATATATGTTAATTCTCTTGAATATATGAAATAAATTGCTATGAATGAATTGAACCAGTTATGTGATGTATTATAAATCAACATATGATTTGTGAAAATGTTGAATTGTGATTGACTATGATGTGAAGTGAGATATGGCCATTGATATGTGACTGTGTATGAGAATGGAACATATTCATGTGAATTGATCGATGATGGTGAGAAATATGTGAGATAGTGGAGCTGGGCCGGGCAAATAGCCTCCGATGATTGTGAAATCTGGAACTGAGCTAAGTAGATAGTTCCAGTAGTGGTCACATATAAAAAGATGACTTGTGAGATGGGTAAGCTGAGCCAGGCGAATAGCTACCTGAGAAATTATATGTGAGGATGTGAGACTGGGACTGAGCCGGGCGGATAGTCTCAGTGTGTGACCACTTGTGAGAAATGCGCATGTGAGGTGGTTCTAGCCAGAAACCAAATTATGTTGTGTTATTATTGGATTTATGGTTAATGTGATATTTAATAATCTAAGTTTGTATATGTTTGTTGATGTTGGTATATGTTATGTTTATGTGGGGTATATATAAGTATATGTGTTGTGAATATAATTGGTATGTATTTTGACTTAGGGCTATAGTTCATACTTGAACTTAGTCTATAAGATTATTATTATTATTATTATATCACTTAATTAGTTCTTGAGAAGTGATATATGTATTGTTATGTTGGTAATTGCTTATTGAGTCGCAAGCTCACCTCTTTACAACTATTTTTTAGGAAATAGTTAGACCGAGCTTGAGGCTAGCTTAGTAAGTGACTTCCGGAGGCTCGAGGTGTGCTTGGTGAAATCGACTCTCATCCTCATCGTCATGCATCAATTGCATTTTTGTTATGATGTTATGAATAGTTTAGCTATATGTAATGTGTGTTGGGATTGCACTATGTGATATGCATTGAAACAATGACTTGAGCTATATAAATGTATAATTTGTGAAGTTCATGTTAATTTTGTGATTTGATAAGTTTATTATGTATATATTTTCGATGAGTAGTTTGTGCCATTTTGTGTGAGAAACATTGTCCAAGATATTTCATGTGTGTATAATGCATATAGGGCTGGTTTAAGCAGGTTTCGGGACAGAACAGGGGAGGGGCTGCCACCAGCCACTGGCGAGTGCCAGTGACTGGAGAGTGCCAGTGACTGGCGACCACTAGTCCTCTGGCACAACCCAACATTAAAAAAACAAATTTGCATTGATTTTTCCTATTTTTTTACTAGTATGTATATATGTATTATATGTTAAGTTAATAATGTACATGACATGTATGTATACCCAAAATATAATTGAGTACATTTCTATTTGGACACGTGTTTGGGTATGTTTGAGACCATGTGTTGCGGGTCTCACAGGTACGTCTCAAATTCTCATTTTTATTGTAGTGTATTGATATAATATGTTCATTACATATATACCATGATCATGCATATGAAGGAAAGTGTGTGTAGAGGAACAATAAAAATGCGGAATTTAAAATTTTTCATTACATGCGATATTTGCATCAAACACAAAACACTTCCAAGCCCATAGATCTTATCACATACAAATACATAACTAAACATTCATCAACAAGACAACCAAGTCATACTTCCAAAAACAAGACAACTAAGGGATTTAGTAACACTTACATAACTCCTTAGTTGGTAGCACTCTCGGTAGGCTTTGGTTGGTGTTGATCTATAAGCTCCAAGCTCCCCAAATATGAAGCCTCTAGCTTGATACACATGGGTTGACAAGGAAGACTCCCAAGGATGGAGATGCTCAAGCCACATGCCCCTCTTGTAGACCCAAGGTGCTTGCAAGAGCTTCACTAAGCAAAAATGTATGTGACAATACCTTCAATGGATGATGGACCTTTTAGAAAGCACACAACACTTGTGTATTTTTGATTTCTCTACACTTGAAGAAGAAGAAGGAAGAAGACTCTCTCAATCCTTTTCTCTCTTTTGCTTGATATCAAAAATGCTCTCTAACTTGTGCAAAAATGAA
>CATIWO010608025.1:0-10462 GCA_949673435.1 Macaranga tanarius | reverse complement strand
TTTACGTACTCTATCTCTGGTAGGAAAATTTTACACCGATTCCTCATTTTCTTGAATCGAGCAATGAAGGAATCAACATTCTCTCCAGATCTCTGTGTCATCCTGGATAATTCAGCAACACAAATATCGGGCTCCATTCTGAAGAATTGAGTATGAAAGACTCTCTCCATCTCCTACTATGAAAATACAGAATTTCTTGGCAGTGTTGCGTACCAAGTAAAAGCAGTACCCGTTAGTAAATTACGGAATAATCTTAATTTAAAATTATAAAAGTTATCATAATTCGTAAGTTCACCGCACTTTATGATGAATTTGGCGATGTGCTCCAGTGTAGATTGTCCTTCCACTCCAGAAAATGAAGAGAACTCTAAAATCCTGTAACCCCTAGGATAGGGATTATCATAATATATTGCTTCAGAGTAGGGTTTGTGAAACTTTGGTCAGCCAATTTGCCTTAGGCTAGGGCCGTATAATTCTTGCACCACCTCTCTCACAGCTTCCATATCTACTGGGGCTTAGTTCCTGGGAACATAGTGTTAGGGAACTATTGAATCCTAGCCCCTCATATTGCTATGCCCCCTAGCCTCCCTACATATTACCGTAATAGTCATACAAGTTAGGATGTATAAAAGGATTAGTGTTAGCATAAATATGATAAGGGAGTATTGGCCTATTGTTGGGGTGGCCATTTTGGATAACTTTGGGTGTTGCAGATACCTCTTTTGTATGAAAGTGTGTATTTTTTTCTCTCCTCTAGGTTAATTTGAATTGTGTATTACCATAATAGTCATTTTGATACTCTAAAAACTTAGATTGCATATCTTTTTACTTTTGAAATAAACTTTTAAGAATCTTTATGAAAACATTTGCACTATATGCTTCAGTTATTTTCCCAACAACAGGACCTGTTAAGAGTTGAGCACTTTTTGTCGCTTGATCTTGAATATGTTTTTCAAAGTTCTCCACAATATAAGGAACGATGCATTCTGGCCCTACTATTATAAGTGCCTCCTCCTAATCCTGGAACCCAACATTGTCCTTCTCCATAAAACTTCTAGCTCTTGGCATATTCAACAGTGTCTTACCGAGCATGCCAAAAAATAATATTGGTCTCTGGCCCTTTTAACAGTAAATTATGAGCGTGCTAGGTGATTTGAGGTTTACCAACCTCGGGGATCTGACTTCCATCGGATGATTTTACGTAAACTAAAGGAGCTAAGCTTACTTAGGGTAAACTAGCTGCAATGGAATAGCTACGTTTAATGCTAAAACTGCTTAATAACAATGGTAGGGAACTTAAATAAAGGGAATTGAATGCTATAAAATTTGAATAACATGGAGAACTGAAAAAACTAGATATTTCATTTAAATACTAAAGAACTGATCTATTAACAAGGTTCAATTAAACAAGAACATAAACAGATTGAATAAAAAACTATTGAAAAGAAAAGGTTGTTGTTGTTGAAGATTGTTTGTCTGTGTTGGATGATTTTTGGTTGTGTTCTCACTTTATATGTGTTTGGACCTAAAATTAGATTTTGTAAAGCTCATGAATTATAGACTCAATACCTAATACAATTAATTAATTACTTGTACATGAAGAAGTTGATTATCTGTAAAATTCTAAAATTTTGAAAGAAGATAAGATAAAAACGTTATTTACACATTTATAAAGTTAAAGTAAAAAGAGATAAGGTAGAAATATGTATTGGTGGGGTAATGGAATAGTTACCAACTCAACATATAAAAGAACTCCTCTTCCTGCAAATAGAGAACCACAACCAATTATATAAGACACAGCCAATCATCCTACAGATAACCAGAAACATAGTTTCAAAAACACATATTTAATTTAGCATTTTCTTTATTTTCTGTTTATGTTCTGATTTGATCAAATACTATAGATAAACTAGTTCTTTATTTATTTCAATGGAGTTCCCTAGTTTTTCAATTATTCCTTAATTCACCATTGTAGTTTGTTTAAACATTCAACTTTATTTCCTTTTTGGCATTATTAGTATTAAATTTTGCTATTCACCATTCGCAGCTAGTTTAGGAACCCAAGTAAGATTAGGTCCTTTAGCTTACAAAAAATCATCCAATAGAAGTTAGATCTCTAAGGTTGGTGAACCTCAAATCACTTAGTACGCTCATATTTCACTATTAAAAGGGCTAAAGACCAATATATATTTTTTGACACGCTCGGTGGGACACTGCTAAAATGCTAAGAACTAGAAGTTTTATGGAGAAAGATACTACCGGGTCCCAAGGTCAAGAGGAGGTGCCTACAACAGTAGGGCCAAAAGGCTTTGTTCCCCACATGGTGGAGAACTTTAAAAAACATATTTAAGATCAAGTGACAGAAAGTACTCAACTCTCAATAAGTCCTATTATTGGGAAAATAATTGAGGCAAATGGTACATACATTTTCAAAAAGATTCTAAAAGGAGGCACAATTCAAGGTATTGGAGATGCATTCTAAATTCATGGAGTCACATAAAGAAACACATTCTAAACTCTTAGAATCTATGATGAAAACTTTAGAGGGAAGTCAGAAAGTGTTTTTTTAAAACTGGATCACCATCTTCAATAAACTACTAGTGTGGTTCAGCAAAGCTCTAAAGGTACAACTATTGAAGCTCCCTCTAAGGCTAATAAACAGACTAAAGAACTCAAGGGGCAATCCTCTGGATTATTAAAGGAGGCAGGTGACTCTCACCACCCAATTCAAATTAACCTAGAGGAGAGAGAGAAATACACACCTCTACGCAGAAGGGAGGAGGTATCTGTAACACTTAAGGTTATCCATAATGGCCACCCTAACGGCAGGCTAATGCTCTCTCATCATATTTATGCTAATATTAATCCTGTTGTGCATCCTAACCTGTATAAATATGATGACAATATGTAGGGAGGCTCGGGGGGCATGACAATAGAAGGAACTAGAGGGATCCAACAGTTCCCACGATACTATGTTCCTAGGAACCAAACCCCGATAGACATGGAAGTTGTGAGAGAGGTGGTGCAGGAATTATATGGTCCTGGCCTAAGACAGATCGACCGACTAGAATTTCACAAACCCTATCCTAAAGCAATAGATTATGATAATCCCTATCCTAGAGGTTACAGAATTATAGAGTTCTCTTCATTTTTTAGAGAGGAATGACAATCTATACTAGAGCACATTGCCAAGTTCACCATACAGTGTGGTGAAATTGCAAATTATGATAATTTTTATAATTTTAAATTAAGCTTGTTCCCTAATTCACTAACGGGTACTGCTTTTACTTGGTACCTAATACTATTAAGAAATTTTGTGTTTTCATGACAGGAGATAGAGAGAGCCTTCATACTCAATTATTCAGGATGAAGCCCGAGATTTATGTTGCTGAATTATCCAGGATGACCCAGAGACTTGAAGAAAATATTGATTCCTTCATTACTCAGTTTAAGAAAATAAGGAACTGATGTAAGATTTTTCTACCAGAGACTGAGTGTGTGAAAATGGCTCAGAGAGGGCTGGATATTAAGCTTAGAAAGAAGTTCCAGAGAATGGAGTTTAGAGACTTCTATGAACTGTCAGCAAAAGTGGCAAAATATGAAGAGCTCCTTCATGAAGATAATCAAAAGAGGAAGGCAACCATAGGGTTTTATTTCCAAAAGATCCATAATCAGAAGATCGCTATTGCAAACTTTTCTATACAAGGATGTTATGTTTGTCCTCTTCTCATAAAGAAGACACCAGAGCTATAGAAAAAGTCACATGCTTCTAGTGCACAACCTCAATATACATTTAAAGTGTCAAAAATAGAGGAGATCTTTAATTATCTAGTAAAAGAAAAACTTATCACCTTTATTGCAAACTATAAAGCCCTAACAAATGAGGAGCTAAAGGGTAGAGATTATTGTAAGTATTACAACTCCTATAATCATTTAACTAACAATTGTTGGGCATTTAGAAATGTGGTGCATGATATAATTAATAAAGGAGTTTTGAAATTCCCTAAGAAAAAAGAAACCATGTTGGTGGATGAGAATCCTTTTCTTCCAGTGGTCACTGTGAGCACAATAATCTTTGATCTTCGTTCACTTATCAATAGGAAAGGAAGAATTCGTGAGGAAATGGAAAGGAGACCAAAGCCATTATTCAAGAATGTATGGGTCAGAAAGCCAAAAATAAGAAAGAGACCATCAAATACTGAAGGAGCCAAAAAGGTTTTAACACCACCAAAAAAGGGGATCCAAAAAAAAACTCTAAGATTTATGGTTCCCCCAAAGTTACCTCTAGGGAATCAATAGTATAAAGTTCAATATAAGAAGTTTCCTCAGCCTCTTATAAGAACGCAAAAGAGGAGACTTCAAAGACAAAGAACCTTAAAGAGGAGAATAAAGGAAATGGAGATCTTCCTATAGAATTCCAAATTAAGGAGGAATGCTATTGAGGATGAAGATGAAAAGATAGAAAGGGAAGAAGCTAACTTGGAAGATACTATGGATGATATAAAGTCTGTTGCAAGTTCCAAGAATACAGGTTCTGTAAAAATAAACAGTTTCTCTGTTGGTAGTATTTCTATGCCATTAGACTGTGCTACTACTTTGGTTATTTTACTTCATGATTTTAGATGTACTGAAGCATAAGATAATGTAATAAAGATCGAGACTAAAGCCAAGCCATATGAGGAGATTCAACATGAAGTAGATGATGACATTCTATGAGGAGTTATTATTCAAGCTCCAAAAGGCAAAGGACCAAAAAGAGTGATATTGGAGAAACCCTCACTAGAAATAATAAGGCACATCAAGTCTTTGTATGTTGAGGCTCATTTGAATGGGAAACCAATATCCATAATACTTATTAATGATGGATCCGCAATGAATGTAATACCTTCCAGGATGTTGGCTACATTAGGGAGAACAGAGGAGGATCTCATCCCTACATATGTCACTGTTTTAGCCTTTACTGGAGAGGTAACAAGAGTCATTGGTGTATTACCAATGGAGATCACCATAGGGAGTAAGACTTCTCTTACGACTTTCTTTATTATAAATTTTACTATAAGTTACAATGTGTTGTTAGGGAGAGACTAGATACATGCCAATGGGTACATCCTATCCTCCCTTTATCAGTTCCTTTTATTTTGGAAAGGTGATTATGTCGAAGTTGTTTGGGCGGATCCACATCCCTTTGGCACCCATTCTGATGCTATTGAAGCAAAGTTTTATGGTGTAGAGTTCGGACCGATCCAGTTCTTAAAAAGAAAAAGAATGGGGAACCAAGGTTAGTGTTCATACAAAGGAACAAAGAGGTCTAGAGCCAAGCTAAAACAATGGTGAATCCCACTGCCATCATGCCTTATAAGCCGATGGCACAATAACCTACTATTGTGTTGCTCGATGACTAAGTTCACTAAGGAGGAGTTAGCGGTAGCTGCAGCCGCGATGTTAAAAGCCTATGTGCAGCAGACATATGATAAGTTAGAGCATGAGAACGTGGAGATCAATTGAGCAGAGTTACTTTTTTAAGAGGATCTAGATAGTTATAAAGATCAAGAGGAGATTCATATGGAAGACCTTAAAGAGAATCCTATAAAATTTGAAGATACTAAACCAGAAGTTACAGATCCCTTGGAGGAAATTAACTTTGGCTCCCTAGAGGAACTAAGAGTAACTTACGTTAGTCCTTTGTTGTAGGGAGAGCTAAAAGAGAAAGTAATCTGCACATTGAAAGAGTTCAAAGATTGTTTTGCTTGGAGCTATGAAGAGATGCCTAGTTTGAAGAGAACTCTTGTAGAGCACTAGTTACTAATCAAGCAAGAGTTCAAGTCTCATCCTCAATCAGTAAAGAGAATGTTAAAGGAGATAAAGCAATCAAAAAGGAGAATCCAAAAAGAAATGAGAGGGAGACCAAAGCCACTGTTAAGAAATGTGGGTTAGAAAGCAAAAAATTTTACGAAAGGGAGAGAGCTCAACTAATGAAAGAGGAACTAAGAGAATTCTATCAGTTCCAAAGAAAGAGCTTCAAATGAGATCTTTAAAATTTATGGTTCCCCCAAAGGTGGCTCTTGGAAATCAGTGGCATGGAGTCTAACATATAAAGTTTTCCTAACCTCTGACACGAACTCAAAAAAGATACTCCAAGGGTAGAGAGTCCTAGAGAGGAGACTCAAGATAGAGAAGGTAGTTATAGAGCCTGTTATAGGTTTTTCTGTTCACATAAAAGGAGTGGAGATCAATAAGAATAAAGTTAAAGCATTATTGGAAGCCAAACCACCCCAAAGTAAGAGAGAGTTTCAGGGATTCCTTTACCAGGTGAACTATTTAAGGATATTAATTTTGGAATTAACAGAAAAAATGAAGGAATTTTTACTGAGATTTCCCACTATATGGGAAATGATGGAAAAATAAAGACTTTGACATGCTTTATAGGGAGAGCTATTAGTATACAAAATGATGTAAAGTCGAACTATGGCTATTCAAAGTGTTCTTCGTGTAGATAGGCCCTAAGGCCTGTTCTATGTATATATCTTTCCAGTTTTAACTAAATAAGGTAGGCCAATGGCCACTTTATTAATTATGTTGTTTGTTGTTACATCAACCAATATTGTCTAAAGAAGTCTAGAAGATCTCCAATCAATACTTTGAACCTGGAAGTGAGAGATCATCAAAGGGAATTAAAGAGAATCTAAGAAGAATTCAAAAGGTCTTATATGTGAAGGGAATCATGTTGAGCGTTGTCTATACCTGCAAAAGAAAATTGGTTTATTCTCTACATGACAAGAATTCTTTTTAAATCTCTCTATAGGCAAGAATTTATGTAAAGATTTTATCAAGGAGCAAACCATTTTATGCATATAAATAGGCTTTTCAAGCTATTTATACGCAGGGGGCATTTGTTTGGACCCAAAATTAACTTTTGTAAAGCTCATGAAATTATAGGCTCAAAACCTAATATAATTAATTGATTAATTAATTAATTATACATGAAGGAGTTAGTTATCTGTAAAATTCTAAAACTTGAAAGAAGATAAGATAGAAACATTATTTACACGTTGAGAAAGTTGAAGTAAAAGAGATAAGGTGGAAACGTGTGTTGGTGGGGGTAAGGGAGCAGTTTCCAACTCAACAGATAAAAGAACTCCTCTTCCTGCAAACAGAGAACCACAACCAATTCTACAAGACACAACCAATCATCCTACAGAATACTAGAAACACAGTTTCAAAAATGCATCTTTGATTTAGCATTTTCTTTATTTCTTGTTTGTGTTCTAATTCGATCAACAGTGTATATAAACTAGTTCTTTGTTTATTTCAATGAAGTTCCCTAGTTTTTCAATGATTCCCTAGTTCACCATTATAGTTTGTTTAAACATTAAGCTTTTATTTTCTTTTTGGCATTATCAGTATTAAATTTTTCTATTCACCATTCACAGCTAGTTTAGGAACCCAAGTAAACTAAGGTCCCTTAGCTTACAAAAAATCGTCCGATAAAAGTTAGATCCACAAGGTTGATGAATCTCAAATCACATGGCAAGCTCATATTTCACTATTAAAAGGACCAGAGACCAACAACAGGAATAGGAGCTTCATTTATTAATCTTCGTAATAACTGCTCCTTAGTTCCCCCACTATATACGTTCTCACTAAGCAGAGATTCCCCAACTAGACAACTCCACTTACTAGTAGCTCCCCACTAGATATCCCCATTAAATCATTTTCTTATCTCTCTCTAATAACTGTTTATCCATCACAATAAATAGCTCCTCCATTAGATCACCATCTTCTACTATTCCAACTGAAATTAATTAATTAATTAATAACTAATCAATTAATTATTTGGGCTTGGATCATCTATGAATATGGATTTCAAGGAAAACAAAAGTATGGTGCAAACAAAAATAGAAATAAAAAGAAATGAAAAAATAGAATAAGGTTTTAAAATGGCAATAATCAATCAGTTTTTTGAGGTTTTATTTATTTATTTATTTGATTGATGGATACAATTTTATTGATTAAAAGTTATTTAATTATTAATTGATTTAAAATGATAAGTCCTTTTTTTTTTTTTTTTTTTTTTGCTTTTGCTTTCTTGCATTTCACAAAATATAAAATTTTATAAATAGGAATTATTATATTTTAAATATAAACAAAATAAATTAAAAATAATAATAATAAGGCCAACCCTGACCTCTTAAAATGAAATTGTATTTTAAAGATAATGAATTAACTCTTAAATGTGCATCCATACAATTCGGTCAACTTCAGACTACTCCCAGCTCTCCTTAGATATTTCTACCACATATATTACGAGGCCAGAGATTGTGATATCCTGCTGGCATCTTCACATCCAAAGCCATGCACTTGTTAATCTTTGCCATCAACATTAATTGCTTAATGAGCCGTCGACAGGTCGAATTTTAAATTTCTTAGTACAGTGTAAATCTAATTTGATTAAATTATTTTACGGTAAAATAATGATGAAGTAAAATTATATAATTTAACATTCCCATTTCAATATATGTTTCCAAAATGTATGAAAAGGTGTTATGAAATTGCTTGTAGTTTTATTTAAATAGTTCTACAATATCATTCATGTTATTCTACAAAATAGCATACAAGAACTAATTAGACACAAATATATAATATAAAAGTGACTGAGTTTACTTTATTTTATATATTGTGAGAAAAAAAAGAGATTAATGTTCATAATTATATATGAATTGAGTAGTTTATAGGTTTGTTTCCTTGAGTTTTAGCGATTAATGTTCAGTGTTAGCAATCAATGAAAAATGATTTAGATCGACATCTATTGATTTAAATAATATGAAATTTTTTCATAAAAAAAATAACGTGAATTTTCAAATTTTGTAATTAAAATTTTAAATTTGATGGTGTTAAAATTTACTTTTTATGTGATTCATTTAACTATCTAGTTAAAATTTAAAAAATCAGAACATCAAATAACAACAACAATAATAATAATAATAATAATAAAATATTTTCTATAATTATTTTGTTAGAAAAATTGTTCTAAATTTACAAAAAATATGAAATTATATTATTATTTTTGTAAAATAGTATCATTTTTTTTTTGTAAATATAAAAAATTGATATTTTTTATTTGTTATAAGTTGGTATATTTTACGTTAAATTGTTGCATTATAAAAAATCACTACAAAATACTTAATCTACGGTGACAATCTAAAGTAACGAATTTATTTTATTGTCTTTTTAATTACTTAAATTTAGATTTATTGTAACAAAGTAAACTATTTGTCCTTATAAATTAGATTTTAAGTGACAAAATTTATTTAATGTCTCTATATATTATCAAAAGAGACAAATTAAATTAATAATTTCTTTTGCTAAAAAAAGAAAATAAATTTAAAAAATTTATTAAGATATGAGACTTAAATCCCACATTGTAGGGGGTGTTTGATAACACCACTTAATACTAAAAATTAATATATTCAGCACTTAATTATTTTAAGTTGGTTTGATAACCCAAAATGTGCCCAACTTAAATTATTTAATTAAGTTAAAAAGTACTTAAAATAATAAGTTAAAACTTTTGACTTAAAATATCTACTGAACACATTAAGTTATTAGGTTTTAATTTTTTTTTTATTAGATTGACTATTTTATTCTTATTATTTAAAAATTATTATTCACTTATCAATATCACAATATTAAATAGGTAAAATTGATCACTTTTATGATTTTCAGCACTTATAGTTATCAAATATATTTATTTAATTCAGTACTTAAAAAATTCAGTATTTATTATATTCAGCATTCAACATTTAATTTTCAGTTTTATCAAACACCACCTTAGTAAGTAAATAAAAACTTTATACTTCTCTTTATAAATTGCTCTATCTTGAAAAATTATCAAGTTATTTTTTTTTATGGTAGTTATGGTAACTTTTAAAATAAAAAAAGTTGAAAGTTATTCAAATCTTAAAAGTTGAAATTTTAGATAAATATTATATAAAATTGAAAGTATTTAAAATTTAATATTTTTATGTTACAATTCAAATTTTTAGATAATATATAAATAATTAGATATAAAAATAATTTAATTTTGTCTCCACAGGAACGACAATATTTTTTTTTTCTCTATATCTTATAGAGACGGAAATTAAAGTGACAAAAATAAAGATGATGTAAAGTTGTATCTGTAAATTATAGAGATGAATTTTATTATTTACAGATATAATTATTATAGTCTCTACAAATAAGTTTTTTTGTAGAGAATAAACCACTTTTTTATGAAACTAATTTTTATAATTTTTGTAATTATGTAAAAATATTTTTACTAGTTTTGTAACATCCGTGTCCTGGATTACTGTTCATGATTATGAATTAAGAATGTATTACTGTTCAGTAATTAAATTTGATGATTTAAGAGTTATTTGCCACTGTTCTGAAATATGCTTTGGAGTTTGATTCTTTAGTAATTAAG
>CATIWO010607914.1:0-12462 GCA_949673435.1 Macaranga tanarius | reverse complement strand
GGGAAAAACTCAAAGGAGAAACCCATCAAAGTTGGTAGAAGGAAATTTTAGAGAAAAAACAATTTTTTTGTTCCACTGATTTTGGACTACAGTTTCATCTTCCTTATTTGAAAGCCGCTTTTCAGTTTTGATTTGACTGAATAATCTTGTTAACTCTTTTTTTCCCCCTATTTCTCTCTATTTTATTTTTAACAAGATAAGAATAAATTTAATTTTTAACTTTTTCTTAATTTGTATATATTAAAATATCAATATTGATTATACTCTTTAATACCCACACATATTCCAATAACACTTCAAATAAAAAATAAATTCACTAATTTTTATCGATTCTATCATATATTTTCTATATATATATATATATATATAAAAAGTTTTTCAAACATCACTTAAAATTGAAGCAGTATGTAAAGAAAAATAACCTTTGAAATGAAGAAAAAATTTTAAAATGTATTAAAATGTTTCATTTCTATAAAAATATAGGTATTAAGCTGTATTATTTTTTTGAAAGAGAAAATAAAATATTTTATTTATTAAAATATAAATAGAAAAATTAACCAAAAAACTATTTTATTAATGAAATTAAAATTCAAAGACCAAACATTCAATTTTCAAAAAAATTAATAAAGTGTATTATGGCCTAAATTTTTTCTTGTAAACTAGCAAAGAGAGTTAATAAAAGGTAAGATACATAAGTTGTCCCTTGAACTTAGCAGTTTTTGCTGTTTTAACACTTGTATTTACACTTTTATCATTTAAACACCCTAACTCGTCTTATAACTGATAAACCACTTTGTACACTATCAGCATGATATGTGAGATGACATATCATTATACATATAGTGATAAAGTAGCAAATTCATACAAGTACAGAGAATAAAGTAATAAATTCATGCAAGTACAAGTGTTCATATGATAGGCTATAGAAAGGTTAAGATGTTAATTTGGTAAAATTGAAAGTATAGAGGGTAAAGTGATAAATTTATATAATTATAGGTGTTGCGAATATATTATGCTTTAATAAACATAAATTGGAGGCCGTGTTTAACAAAATACAATATTCGCTTTGTTCCCTTTCTTCTAAAATTGTAAAATCAGGGACTAGTAGAAGCAAATAATATATTTCCAAACAATCAAAATTGAGCCATTCTATCACAATCAACAGTCATGATACTAACTGCTAAGTAATTATTCTCATTCCACTGACATATTGAATTTGAGTTTACATAGAAATAGGAATAAGATCACCCATTTCCTTTTACAAAATGAATTTTTATTTTCTTAGAAATTAAGTAAAATTAATTACAAATTGGTCAAATATTTAAATATTGACATATATTATATAAAATTTATAAATAAAACATGTAAATTAAGAAAAATTATTAAAATATTTGAATAAAAAATATTTATTAATATAATAAATAATTTTTATAATAATTTTTTATAAATTATAATAATATTTTAGTAAATAATAAATAATACTGATATATTATATAAAATTTATAAATAAAACACGTAAATTAGGAAAAATTATTAAAATATTTGAATAAAGAATATTTACTAAAATAATAAATAATTTTTATAATAATTATTAAGAATTATAATAATATTTTAGTAAATAATAAATAATTAAAAAATATTTTTTTATAATAGATATAATGTTAATTTGTAATAATGATAAAAGTAATTTAATTGATAAATGATATTAATTTTCATTTCCATTCTGTTGTGAATCAAACACTTTATTAATTTTTTTAATCCATTTATTATTTCTTTTTATCCCAATTTTGGCTCTAGAATATGAACCAAATGAGTCCTAAGATTTTTTCATTTTCTTTTACTTATAATTTTAAGGATATATGAATTATGTATAAGTTTTTGATGCAAGTCCTAAAACAACAATGTTCCATCAGAACACTAATATCACAGAACTGATTGAATTAAAACTTATATCCTGAAAAACCCTTATGGAGGAACGCTCCAAGCCATTGAAGTTGTCAAATAAGATTCTTAAACCAATGAATTGAGCAAAGGGAAACAACCTTTTTTTTTTCCTTTAAAAAATGTGTATATTTGCAGACCTAAAATCAAGGTCTAATATCTTTAATTATTCAACTTAGCACCTTCACCATGAAATATAATTTTGAATAGTTTCTTTTTAAAACAGCACCATTCATAAAATTTATTCATTTTGTTTGCAGAAGAGGAAAAAAAAAACAAAAAAATTGCTATATAGTATTGTTTTCCATAGATGATGGTAAGTAATCCAAAATAGTAAGTACATTCCAAAGAAATGGTCAGTGTGATACGATACATAAGGTCATTTCCTTATTGATTATTTGAAACCTAAGCTATATTTTTATTTTATTATAGTAATATTTTGACACTTGAAGACTAAACAATCATACAATATATATAATCTTACAAGATAAAATTTAAAGAAACTACTAAATAGACCCTAACAAACAAAATTCTTTTATTATGAATTTGATAAGGTGGAAGATAAAAACTAGAACTCAAGAGACTATGAGAAGAAGCTATCAAAGCTATCAAACCTTAACAAATTCATAATAGAAGCTATTCTCCGATAGGAAAAATTTGCTGCTCTGAAGTCTCTGCTGCTCTAGATAAGTTTTTTATTGATTTGGGACTGCCACCAACAAGGGACTTTCAGTCCTGCCACCAACAAGGGACTTTCAGTCCTTTTCAGTTGGTGGCAACCCATGATCTTTCTTTTCTTTTATCTTGTTTTACTGTTTAGTTTATATATATTAAGTGGATGGTTGTATCTTTTGTATTTAGTCCCCTTTTATATATGGGTTTTTTTGTGCTTGATCTATAAGCTTTACCAGCTAATTATCAAGATCTCCAAGCTGATGACAAATTTATAAGAACCCATGAAACTTTGCTCTATTTGCTGCCTCATTATCCAAAAAATTATCCTCATGATCCAAAAACTTGTCTTCTTTCCTATATTTCTGCAAGTTTCAGGCATAAATTCACTATTGAAGTACTTAAAAGGACTTGCTCCTCAGATTGTCCATCTTTATGGCCTTCTTAGGCTTATTGATGTGAGGAAGAATTTTTCGCACCAATGGAAGAAATTGTTCAAGCAGCTACAGTGTTTCTATAGCAACAAAATTAGGGTTGCTGTTGTCAAGAAGAAGACTATTTGGATTGGGCTTTTAATAGTTTATGGGCTGATGTATTTTAATGTGTATATGTATGGACTACTCTTTTACTTTTATTTTATTTTCTAATGTAGTAGTTTTAAATATTTTTCAAAAAAAAAAAATCTTAAGTAACAAAGGTAAACAATTCCAAAATTTAGTTGAAGTCATTTTACTTGTGTCCTTGACTATTCGAGAATAATTCAGTTTGTATTCCTGACAACATCTTATGATCATAATCATAGTAATTGTTACAGTTTTTGAGTTATTATGACCATACAGGAAATCAAACAAAAAGTCAAAAAGTAAATGGGAAATTTTTACTTCATTCCACTTGAATTTCTTGATAGAAAAATTCTCCCCATTAATGGACCCTTTATAATATAAACACACCCTTGAATTCTTTCAATTCATCAATGTTGAATACCCTATACTTATCCAAGCAATCTGAAACATATATCTGCCATCAAATTTGCTTCCATATCTTTCAAACCTTTCTCTCCTTCATAAAATTTTACACCTCTATACAGGCTGTGACAATTATGCAAGTCTACTATATTGTTTGGAATGAAAATTGTATCAAAAAGTTGTGCTTTGTTACCATTATAACACTTTGTAGTTTGTATGAACTTCAAAACTAGAAGCAACTAATGATAAGTTATTAAAATGTAGAAAAACATAAGATATCATAAGATTCACTTGATTTTGCAACTGGGTTTGACTAGGATACTTACAAAATAAAGGAAAAGATCACAATATCAAGCAAGCAAGCAGGTAGGAAAAAGTGTCCTTTCACTTTCACTATGCCAGAATTGTATCATTACATATAGATATTTACATGAACTGAATGATAAAACTAGGTAGTTAGCAAAAAAAAAATGCTAATTCTAAGTCACCATTAGGTTATTGTGCAAAACATTTCAATGTTGTTCCTGAAATTGAAATGTTGATTGTTAAATTTAGCCTTTAGTACTTATTCTTTGATGAATTGATAGAGGTAAACCATGACAATTTGGTGAAGTTAGAATGCTTTTGCACAGAACATGAGGATGCAAGTTGCTATTTAATATACATAGAAAATGGCTCTCTGCATTCATGGCTACACAGTAACAAAGAATGAAAACCTGAATTGGATGCAATTTGCTTTAGCACTTATTTTCTTATTTAGTGTAGTTTTGCATGAGCTCATATCTGGCAATGATGAGACTGAAGGTTTGGATGGATGAAAGTCTTTCACACAAGTCATGCTCAATCGAGATTGTGATGAATGTAATGATTATTGCAATTGCTTATCTACATAAGGATCCTTCAAAAAGGCCTAGTATGGTGGATGTTGTTTATGCATTGTGTAAGAGTGATGATTTGTTTTTTTTGACATTTTAGATGGATTATCTGACCCTTAGATCATGGCAAGATAAGTTGGTATTAGTGTATAATGATTGAATCAATATATGCATGATATATGAAACTAAATTAGGAAAAAAATCAATGTCTTGGCTACTTTAGATATTTAACTCCATTTTGCACTTTTAAAAATAATTTGAATATTGAGGGATATAAACATAAAATAAAATTCTGGCATAAAAAATCCAAAACTAGGTAATGCATGTAGTACATACTTCTGATTTGTGCTGTCCAAAAGACCTATATCCCAAAACTATTTTGTTATGCCCTATTTGATGACTCACCCATTTCAAATATAAATCATTTCTTTACGTACACATTAGTAATTTGGGAGAAAAAAGAAATCATTGCAATTAGTAATGGTAGCTATATTAAAATTAGTGATGCTACTAAGATTCATCTACAAATCCAAAATTTACCATATAATACTTACAATTTTCAAAACTTGAACTGTAAAGTGATAAAATTAACAAGTACCTCATAAAAGGGAACAACATGACATGATACTTCTCTAGATCTTTTCTAATTGCTTCACATAATAGGAAGCTTACAGCCTATGCCTAGTTGGGCTATAATTTATTTTAATAAATAAGAGGTAAAAAATCTGATGTTAACTAGGACACAAAAGGGAAAATTAATGCTAAAATCTACTACTGTTGCTTCTTTCTCTTATCAATACATCTACCATATTATTTCCTAATAAATGCGTCCACAACAATATCATTATAAAACTCATTTATATGGTGAATGATTTCTTAACTGTTATTGGTTACATGTAAAGACTCATAAAAGTAAAGTTATATTTGTTTTTGTCAATCTACTCGCTTTGCTTAGAAAAGATAAGAGAAGTATTATTGTTGTACAAATTCAAGTTAGTTGAGCATGTTAATGATAAACTTATATTTGTAGTATATTTTGAATCAATATTTAATTAATTCTATGTGTTATTACATGAAAATTTAGTTAATTTTAGTTAAAATGTATTTAATTAGGTTTTATTTAATTTATTTTGCATTTAAGAATAATTTAGGTTTAGTTTTAGTATTTTATTAGGAGTTAATATTACAATCCATATAGAGTTAGGATTTGTTTTCTTTAGAGTTTAGGAATTATTTTATGAATTTATGATTAATTAGTATTTAATGAATTTTAGTTGCATTTGATGTCTTTTTCCATGTTTTGCAAGATTAGAAGTTGATATGGACTTAAAAGAGATCAAATTAAGCAAGGAAAAGTAATAATAGTTTGACTATAATTCGAGTTTGAGCATTGATACTTGATGTAGTATATCTCAGTTTTATTAGCGTAACTTTCACTATAGAACTTGGATTCAAGGGATTCAAAATGCTATGGAAAGCTAACTCAAAGAGATAATTTTAATGAATACGCCAAAAGCTGATTCAATTTTCTTCAAGGGCTACATTTTTGTGCACATTATTTGATGTGCATAGAACTCGATGGCAATCTGAATTTTATTTGGATTCAACTTTTTAAGGCCAAATCCACTTCCAATTGAATTCAAGGATGACTTATGCCTATATAAAGGGACCCTAGGAGGTGGAAAATCATGAGCAACATTATTGATTCATCATTCTTGATCAAAATATTATTTATGTGCATTTATCATTCGTGTAAAGGCGTGCTCGTGACATTCAACATTTAAGGCATTTAAGGGGGCAAGATTAGGGAGTTTCTCATTTTTTTCTACTCTTATTTTCTGTGAGCTGATGTTAAGAATGTTCATGAGTTGTGTTTTTGTAATCATAAACATGTTAAGTTAGATTTTCATTATGTGCTAGGATATATTTAAGTAGCTTAAGGATGTATTAACTCTAATTCTTTACTTTAATTTAAGTTTATTTCTTGCATATGTATTTTATTCTTGTACTTAATTATATTTAACTATGGGTTAGGATTAAAGTATGTTGAGACCGAGAGGAGATGCATGCTTTGGGCTTTGTTATTTATGTTAAATATTCACATAAGTATTATGCGACTGAGAGATGATTAATGCTTAGGACCTAGAATAAGACCTATTGATATTAATTGAGTTGAGAGACCTTTTAATTATCAATATTGCATGATTAATCTTTGAGCGTATTTTTAATTAATAATTTATTAGATTATGCTTAGCGAGGTAAGAGTCCATAATATATAACTAATAATTGCTCGAGAGAGATTTATAAGTATATTAGTTGATAAGCATCATATGAATAAACTAAACTTAAATTAGGTGATTTGTTAATGAGTTAATAAATAAATTAAGTGAAAGGTGAAGTTCTAATATACGCATTTATCATAGTATTGCTTTTGTTAATTTACATTATTTGATTTTTATTTATTACTTAGTCTTATTTAGGTTTAAAATTCGGCGAGGGTTTAGATTTAATTCCAAATTTTTAATTGATTTGTTTAGACAAATAATTAACTAAGTGAATTAGTACTCAACAACTAATCCTTATAGAAACGATACTCCACTTATCACTTTATTATTCGAGTGATCCATGCACTTGCGGGGAGCACTAATCAGTTAACTTATTTCCTTTCTTAGTTATTGTACGCCTCTATGATATTGTTAAACAACTTGTCTTTTGGCAATTTATGCTTGCAGCTTGTGTATTTGGTTTATGATGGTCCCATTGGTAACAGATATTTGCTTATACAAAGTAAGTTTTCCAGCACTATAGTTCTTTGTATTATTCACTTAACCATAAAATTTTTGTTTTATATTAAGATATTTGAAGGATCATTAGTTTGACACTTTAAAGGAATGAAGGAATCTATTAAATTGAGGCAATATCTCTTTTCTCTAAGACCATGGCCTAGCCTTATTGATACTTGTCCCCAGCTCAATTAAAATTTCCAATGTTGATCGGCAATATATTTTTATGTTTAGCCATTTAGCCATGTTGCTTAGGCTTTCCTTAGTTGTCTCTTTTACGTTTTAGGAAGTGTTGGTATGTTATATAGTAAGTACATTTCAGACTGTGCTTCACTTAACTTGAGTTGGGAAGAGTCATTTTAAAATTTCTATTAAAAAACTCCCCATACTACTTGTATTCCCCTACTAAATGGAAGGAACGATTCCTCTACTCATTTTCTCAAGGATTATAGCCGTAATTCAGATAAAATCTATAATACCCGATCCCACCACTATCCTTGTTATATGGTCGCACACTTGACCTTTCTAACTTAAGTACTGATGTGGTCGAGTATTACTTCTTTTTTAATCACACTTTTCAATCTTAATCACACTTTTTCATCATATGAATATAATACATTCCAAAATTTCTCCATCATTATTATACACAAATCTCATAATACAAGTCATTAATTTACAACTGTTTAAAACTATAACATATTGTTACCAAATATTCTATCTAAATAATATTCTTGAGATTCTTCACTGCTCCTCCTCCCCTTATTAAATATCTAGATATCTTCCAGACAATCATTCAACTCTAAAAAATTTAAATAAAAGGAGTGGTGAGTATTTTCGTTGAAAAATGCTCAGTGCGTGAACAAATTAACAAGAAATGAAATATTTTAATGAATCTCGATATTTTAAAGATGAAAGCTCAAACATACAATTTAGAATAATATTATAATAGCACTGTCAAAGTAAACTATACACATATTATGGTGATATCAAATTTAATGTGATCCAATATTACATCAAATGCAATACTAATAAGTCAGTATGATTATGATAATTAAGTGTAATTAACACTGAGACCAATATTAACTTAAATTCCAAATCCTAAATAGTATATGTAACTGGCCCCAGGCAGCAAAATAATATATACCTCGGATATGGTGTTACATTTACAAGAAAGAATGTATACCCGGTCGCAGGCAACAACTATACACACTTACATACTTAACCACTTTACATCCATAGGTTAGAATGTGTATCTAGCCTTAGACAATAGATATACACTTACACCAACACTACATCTATAAGGTAAATTGTGTACTCGGTCCCTGGAAATGGCTATACACAGTTACCAGCTTATATCTACAGGGTAAGATGTGTACCCGCCCCCAGGCAACAGCTGTACCTATCTACCAACCCTATCAAGTGCCCGACATGAACCTTCTATCTCCTAATACCATATGTGCTGATGCTCATCGTTATATTATTCACTTGTGAGTTGCTGTGTTCTAGACACAGTCTTACGACTCACAGAATACAACCCTATCTCGGACACAGTCTTACTTCAACCTTTCCTTTTCAATATATATGTGCTCATAAAATCAACACATTTTCATAATTGTTTATATTTCAGATCAAACCAAAACTTTGTATTTCTTCGTATATCAAGTATATTACAAATCTAGCTTGAAAAATGGTCAGAATCAACTCAAAATAGCATTTTGAACCACTGAGGTGTTAGCTCAATGTAGAGGTGTCGCCTCTGTGCCATTGAGCCGCTGCCTAATTGGCTTTTGAATCACTGAGGCACCGCTTGATTGGCCTATTGAGGCATCACCTTATGACCTTCAAGTTACAGAGGTGCCGCCTTCCTAGCATAAAGAGGTATTGCCTTTGTAACTCACTGAGCCATCGCCTGAGGGCCTTGGTGGGCTGAGGTGTTGCCTCATTGCATTAGGGCGCTGCCTCAGTGCAATCAGGCGCCACCTGATTGCACTGCTACAACATTTAAATTTTTAAATTTCATCCCGAGAGAGATTAAAAATACCCAAAAACATTTCAATCAATGCAACAATTAAAGAAAAATAGAGAAAAAAAGAAAATCCACTCAAAGAAATGTTGTTTCCTCCCTTCTTCTTTTCTTTCCTCTCCTCCTGTGACTTCTTTCTTCTGTTTTTTCTTTTTTGTTTTAAGTTACAGATATGTCGGTTTAGCCATATTTTTTTTTTAGCCCCTCAACTTTATTTCTTTCAATTAAGTCCTTCCTTCAAACTTATTTTTATTATAATTTAGTCCTGATCCAAAATAACTTTAATTATTCAGGTGCGGACATGACAAAATCATTTATGTAGAGCCTTTCTTCTTTTTTCTTATCATAGGAATTTATTAGATGCTCAAGAGACTTCTCAAAATAAGTGAATCACTGGTTATCTGTAGTCTGATTGATGAAGTTGAACAGAAAGCAACTAATTGTACATTTAAAAAGTTAAGATGGCAGCAGCATAATTAAATTATACCCATAAAGTTTCTAATTGAATTAACTCTGCAATCTCTTATGGTACTCGTCTTTAACTTAAAATTTGTTTCCTCTTAAACCA
The DNA here is from genome assembly GCA_949673435.1 of Macaranga tanarius. Classification (NCBI taxonomy): domain Eukaryota; kingdom Viridiplantae; phylum Streptophyta; class Magnoliopsida; order Malpighiales; family Euphorbiaceae; genus Macaranga; species Macaranga tanarius. The sequence goes on along the minus strand of CATIWO010607914.1, from coordinate 2,635 downwards.
CACGGATCTTTAGGATATATGATCTGTATATCGGCACATGGAGCTATAATTGTAGCTTGGTTTGGGGTTTGGCCTATGCCACTTGACTTGGAAAGGCCATGGCAGTTTTTTTTTTCAATTCTTAATTTCCATCTATCATAAGCCATCTCTCTATTGTTTTTCTAATCTGCTATCACTATCTCCACCCATATACTGTTTATAAATCATGCTTAGCTCTTTCATCTGGGTTATGATTGTTTGTTTTGTACTGCAAGGTCTACAACTATGATGTTCCTGATATTGTCTGTTACGTCTTATTTCTAGTCAACCTTAGTGTCGCTTTTGAGATTTCATATTTGTTGTTTTCCTATTTTCAGAAATGGCCAGTATGTGTAACATATGGTCTGATGATTAGATATCTTATTGCAATCCTAGCATACCTTGGTTTTGTAATTGCACATGGCAGACGCCATCATTATAAAAGGGACTAACATGCTAAAGGATTCGGACGCCATCATCTTAAAAGGGATTAACAAGCAAAAGGATTCGTTCTTACTAATGGTGGTAGCAACAAAGTATGTGCTATTTTAGTTAGGAAAAATGCATACGTTGGTACCTATATTTTAACATTATTTTTATGTACAAGAAAAGCAGCATATTGCAATTCTGTATTTTTATTTAATGACACGTTTAGCTTTTACTAAATGGATTGAATTGGGATAACGGCAGTTAAAAAAATTTAATTTGGTCCTTATAATTTTAAAATATTTTTTTTTAATGCTTATAATTTTTATCCTTTAACAAATAAATCTATACAATTGCTAAAATAATCTAATTAAATTTATTAAAAGTTTTTAAAATTATGTATATTTTTAATTTTTTATCTAATTAAAATGTAGGTCATTTATTTCTAATAAGTTTATATATATATTACAAATAAATCCATACAATTGCTAAAATAATCTAATTAAATTTATTAAACATCTATAAAATTATGTATATTTTTTATTTTTTATATAAATAAAATGTAGGTCATTTATTTCTAATCATTTATATATATATATATATATATATATATATATTAAAAAATATAAATGAAAAATAATACATGAAAAAAATATTAACTAAGAAGCATGATCTATTTAATAAATGAAATACAATAAATCATACTCACCCATATTAATTTTATTATATTTATAAAAATATATTTATAATTTTTGTTCAAGAAGTATTATATATAATTTATAATTGTAATTGTATATCTATTTTTTAAAAATATAATCATTTTAATATAAATAATAATTAATTAATTATAATTTGTAAATTATTCAAATACATTTAAGGTCCATTATATTTTTTCAAATATGACAAAATATAAATTTATAAGTTTAAAGATAATATTATAGTATATTTAAATTTTTATTCTTTAATAAAAATATTAATTAATAGAATTATTAATTTATTGAGTATTAATTGTAAGAAACATAATTATGTGCGATAATATTTTTCTTTATTTTTATTTGAAAAATATTATAAATTTTCACTAGTATTTTATTTATTAGAGAGCTTATGTGCCTTTTTACTGACTAATTATCATGTATTGATTTTTGTCACGTTTGTGTATTAATTATATAAACATTCAATGAATAATTAAAATATTTTATAATTTTTATGACGATATATCATTGAATTAAAATATTTTATAATTTTTATGACGATATATTTTTTTAATATCATACATCTATTAGAGATAGATGACATACATCTCAATTAAATAAAAAATGCATAATTTTTAAATTTTTTACTAAATTTAATTGGATTATTTTAGCAATTGTATGAATTTATTTGTTGAAAATAAAAATACTAGGGATTAAAAAAATATTTTAATATTACAAGGACTAAACTAGAAAATTTTTAACTGCTGTTATGTTTTCCTGTTTAATAAGAATTTAATGTGCTGGTAAATAAAATTATAAAGTTGTAATGTGCCATTTTTTTACATTTTTTATACAAGAAGCAATGTAAAAAAAAAAAAAAAAAGTACATGGAGAAAATATGTGTTTTTTCTATTAGTTATTTGTTGAATACTTACTTTACAAGTTATTTTACAGTACAAACAATTATATATATTGAAATTAAAATCGTTATATTGATTTTTTTTAATTATTATCAGTGATATATTTTAAAGGTATTGATATATTAAAATAATCAATGGTTATAATTAAATAACAAATAATCTAATTGTTCTTATTCTCTTCGTATAGTTACAAACCTTTGTATTGGAGTAAGAGTCTTTACTTTTATAGTTTAAATAGAGTAGATAACCGATTTCCCGAATTTTGAGTTATCCATGGAGTGGCTGGTCAAGAAATTCAAATACAGCTCAGTGAATTAAATTCAAATATAGCTCAAGAAATTTTCTTTTTCGTTGCTGAGCGCCTGAGCCAGTTTTTGCCCGAGTTTCTGAAATTAAACGTGCTATTGATATTCAGGTAAGCTTCTTCATCGGGTCGGGTTGACAATTAAAATTAATATTATAAAAGTAAATTTTATTTACTTATGATTTAAAATGCCCAATGAGTTTTTTCTTAATTGGGTAAAATTAATTTGTGAACTGTTCGAAATTACTTGAAAAAATTTTAAAATTCACCTAACC
>CATIWO010607907.1:0-53372 GCA_949673435.1 Macaranga tanarius | reverse complement strand
ATATAAATAGAATATAACTTTAAGAGTATGATCTAAGTGTGCTTATTTAATGATAAGCATATTTATTATTTGAGAATAGAGAAATACTCTTTACTGATCTTCTTTTAATAAAGTTTTAAATATATTTTTATTATCCATTCACTGGGTAATTTCTTTTTGAAATTACTCACACTCGCTCTGTTTTAAAAATTTTCAGGGTAGATGCTTGATATCTGCTTAGCTAGCAGTGGAGAAAAGACGGTGCAGTGCGAATTGCTGATAAAGAAAATGATAATAGAATTTATATATTAAGATGAACTCGAGTTGTATTAAGCTTTATATTAAATCCTTAATTATGTGTATTAATGATACAGGCGTGACAACTTGATTGTTTTATCAACAGATCTTTACTAATAATTATGTGTGACCTTTATAATTTTATTAATTAAATTAATTTTGATTATTTTTAGTAGATTTTAAAAAAATTTATCTTTATAATTTAGTTTTAGTAGCATTCTAAATATTTTTGACATTAATTGTTTTTATACATCACTTTTTAAAATTTTTAACTTTAATACTTTTCTCTTTCTAACAATATTTCATGTATTGTTTTATAAATTATAATTGTAATTAATCATTAGAAAATAAAATTATTTTTATCAAATTTTTTAAAAATTTATGACTACAAATTAATTTTTCTGTAATGTTTTTAACATTTTAGCATTAATTTTCTATTTTAATAATTATACATTAATTTTGAATATTAGTACTTTATTTTTTCAAAAAACAATTCTATGTAAAATTTTTTAGACTATAATTATAATGAATCATTATATGATAAAAATAATACATTAATTTAAATTTTTTTATTAAATTTTAATAAAATCACTCTAAATTACATTTATTGTCGTGATTTTAGCATTTGTAATATTAATATCTTTTTAATAATTATATATCACCTTTTTACTATTTTTTAAACTTAGTACTTTTCTCTTTTTTAAAAAAAAATTATTTACAATACAATTTTTAGTCACAATTAATTTGATATTTAAAATTAGTTAAATTAAATTTGATTATGTTTTGAATAAATTAATTTTATAAAATTTGTCTAAAAATTTAAAATTTTAAATATTTTTAACATTTTAACATTTTTTTTCTCTAACTATACATCACTTTTTAAAATATATATTTTTTAATTTTTTTAAATTTAATATATCTTTTTAAAAAAAATTATGTACTATTTTTTATTTTATAACTATAATTAATAATTAGATAATGAAAATTATTAAAATTATTAAAATTATTTTTATTAAATTTTAATAATTTTTGCCATAAATTAATTTTGAATATTTTTAACATTAAATTTCTCATTTTTGAGTGATCATACATTAGCTTTTTAATAATTTTTAATTTTAATATTTTTTTATTAAAAAATTATCTGCATTATTTTTTTAATTTTGATTATAGTTAATTATTTAAATAATAAAAAGTTCATGATTATTACTTTTTATTAAATTTCAATAAAATCTCTAAAACTTTTTTTTTCTTGGAGCATGGAGGGAATAGGGGATTGAACCTACGCCCTCTACAAATGCTTTGACCCTTTGACCGGATAGTTAGCAATATGTCAAAACTATGCTATTAATTAGGACTAAAACTATGCTATTTATTTAGTCTATATATATTAGTCAAAACAAAAGTTCATCTAATTAGAATAGAAAATACAATTTTAAATTACAATTATAATTTTAATTAAATTAAATTTTTATATTACTAAATTATCCCTCTCTTATATAATAAATAATAAAAATATTTTAGTAATTTTATGTGTCATCCATTCGTACATTTATATACATTATAAACATTAGTATTAATATTAAATTTAAATTAAAAAAGATAAATATAAAATTAAGTAAATTTTATATAATACTAATTTAGTATTAAATAAATACATTAATTACATTTTTTATTAAGTAATATATAATATAAATTATATATTTTAATTTAACTTTATATAATCTCATTGTAAAATTATGTAGTTTTGAGTTAAAATTTTGTAGTTTAATCGTTATATTTAATATTAGTGTTATTTTAAAAATATATATATACTATGACACTTTTTGTAATTTAATCATATATTTTCAATTTTGACAAATTTATGCATAAAATTTTTAAATTTTTACAATTCTATGCATCGGTTGTGTTTTTCGGGTAATTGGGTGATGACGTATCAACCAAAAATGTATATACTTTGCCACGTTAAATAGTACCCTAACTTAAAATCAAAATGCAGCATTTTAAAACTTAAAAAAAGAGTTGCATTTTTTGAAATTAAGGTAAAACATAATATTTTTTAAGTTTCAGAACGCTGCATTTTAATTTTAAGTTAGAGTGCTTTCTGATGTGACAAAATATATACATTTCCTATTAACACTTCATGTTCCAATTACTGAACAAACAACATATATAATAAATTACAAAACTTAAAAAATTTCATGCATAAATTTGATAAAATTAAATATATATAATTAAATTGTAAAAGACTTCAAAGTATATGATGTACCCTCTTTCACAATTAAAAAAAAAACATATTTATTTATTTATAATAACAAATATGAAAAATTATTTATAGATGATTTTTTAGTGGCTTAATCAATTTTTTAATTTTTATATAATTTTATAAGAATATATATATATATATATATATATATATATATATATATATATATATATAATCAATTTAAAAATTTATGTTATTAATGCAATATTAATAATTTTATAAAATTTTAAAATTTTATGCTTTTTAATTTAATTAATTTAAAACTTATAATATTAATAAATTATTAAAAAATTTACAATAATTAAAATTTAATTTTGTAGAATTAAAAAAATTTTAAAAATTATAGTTTCTTAATTATAATACGCACACACCACACTCACATAATTAAAATTGATATGATGCCATGATAGTGAGAAAATGGTACTCGCCCTTTTTGCTTCAATTTAAATATTTTTACTGATATTTTCTATTTTCAGCTGTTTAATTTATAGATAAAAAATCATCAGAAAAATATTTAACAGCTGAATCATGAATTATATAATACATTTTCACTGATTTAGATGAACATTAATCATGAGTATTTAAATTCAAGATCTATATAAATTTCAAAAATAAAATAATTAATTAAAATATTTTTTAATTACGTATAATATGCCAAACATTCACAAATATAATTAAAAAAATGAAAAGATAATCGTTGATAATTCTCCTTCAATTAGACCTAATATTTTTTTAAAATTTTTTAGTGTGCTATCATAATTGTGAGAAAATAATACTTGCTCTTTTTGGTTCAGTTTGAATGTCTTGATTGATATTAAATTTTAATTACTGTAAAATTATTAATAATTTTACAATAATTAAAATTTTAAATTAATTAAATTAAAAATACATAAAATTCTAAAAAAATTGAATATTATTTATCAGTTATTATAAAGTTATTAATATTGTAATGTTATAAATTTTTAAATTGATTATACACACACACACACAAAATTTTTATTTAATTTTTTTAGAATTTTGTATACACACACACATACATATATATAAGAAAATAAAAAGATATATTCTTATAAAATTATATAAAAATTTTAAAAAAAATTGACTAGAGCGTTAAGAAATTATTTATAATTTTTCTTTTCATATTTATTATTATAAATAAATAAATTTGTTATTTTTTTGTTATTATAAAATAGGGTATTGATTTGTTATAAAAATAAACCACAAGTCAGAAAATGAAACTATAAATATTTTTTCTTTTGCTCAAAAATGTGATATGACTAAAATACCCCTTACCGCGTCATCACTTTTAACGGCGTTAGGCTACATGACTCTATTTGCTAAGAGTTTGAAGCACATGGTATCAATTTGTTAGGATTAAAACCACAGGTCAAAAAGTATTTAGGGTTGAAACCATGACACTTTTTTGTACTTTTCTCCTTTTTTTTTAAATAACTCATATTAAGAAAAAAATTTAGTAATAACATCGTAAAATTTAAAGGGAAAAGGTACATTTTTGCCCTTAATGTTTATAACGAAGAGCGGATTGACACTTAATATTTTTTTTGTCTCATTTAGGCACAAGAATATAAAAAATAATATTTTTGAGCCCCTCATTTGATAGCCATTTTAACTTCTGTTAACTTACTATATCAAATTGTAATTTTTCATTACAAAAATATCAATTATAATCCCAAAATTCCTTTTCTTTTTATTTTTACCCTGTTTCAGGCCAAAACCCTCACACAACATTATCCTCAATTATAATTGAATAAATTACATTTTACTATCAAAATCCTTTTTCTTAGTTTTATAATTGAATCAAGAATCAAACTTTGTAAAATTAAACTAACAAAATGAAAAATTGCTTCTTGTGAAATTATGCCTCTATGATCAAAGCCTCTACGATTATAATTCTTGCTTCTTGTAAAATTATGCCTAAAAGCTTTAGGATTAAATTCAGCGCCAGAAAAAGAAGAAGAAGAAGACGAGCATCAAATAGAGATGGGTTTACTACGAAGAAGAAGAGGAGAATATGTGTGTCTGGAGAAGTAACCGCCAGTAGTGAAGCATCAAGCCACCACACCAACAGTAGTTGCAGGTAGTAAAGAATTCGTAGATGGTTATTTTGGGAAGCTGCTACTGTTGAAGGATCGATCCAGCATTTTGATGGTGGTTTTGTGAAGCTGCTACTGTTGATGGAGTTTTAACCTTGTTCATGGTCCTCTCCGTAGGAATCACATTTGGGAAGCTACTTCGAAATTAATATCTTTTTTCATGTTTATCTAATTGAAAATCAACTGAGTCTCTTTCAATTGAAGATGAGAATTGGGTTGCATGATCTTGATTAAAGATTACAAAGCATGTTAATTAACTTTAAGAAAGGTAATTACAACATTAGATAACTCGGGATTTACATGAATAATTAGATTAAGGGAGGTGAATTGGCTAATGACTGTGAGGTGAATTAATTTCCTAATGGTTATCTTAGATTTGGTTAATTGATTTCAAAATTAGGGTTTATATTTTTATTTAACTTTTAATTAGTTATATTTAAATTTATCATTATATTTGCAAGGTTTAAATAATTAGAGATAAATTAGTAGGTAGATAGATTGAAATCTCTGTGGGAATGATATCTTTATTACTACTTGTCGATTCTATATACTTGCAGAGTTTTTACCAAATAAGTTTTTGGCGTCGTTGCCGGGGATTGCGATCTAACACCATAATTAATTGTATTTCTTTTGGATTAAAGCAATTATTTCTTTTATTTTATTTAATCTTATTTTGATTATAGGTGTATGCATAATACCCGACGATCAGGCAAAGAGACTTTCATACGTGCCAGAGCTTACTAAGTTTGAGAAATCAAATAGAAAATAGACAAAGGATAAATTAAAGGAGAAAGCACAAAAGATTGAGCCAATTAAGATGGCCGATGATGGGAATAATAATAGGGTAGTTGATGCTCGTGCTGATAATAGGGTCCTCTTGAACACATCTATGCCGGGATTAGGTGGCACTCAACGTAGCATTACTAGGCCATCCATTAATTCCAACAACTTTGACATCAAGCCATCTCTGATTCAGATGATTCAGAATACGGTTCAGTTCTATGGAATGCCTAATAAGGATCCCAATGATCATATTACTAATTTTTTAGAGATTTACGACACCATTAAGATGAATGGTGTAACCGAGGATGCATTGAGGCTATGATTGTTTCCTTTTTCATTAAAGGACAAGGCAAAGATTTGGTTGAAGATGCAATCGACTGGTTCGTTCACGACATGGGATGATTTAGCAAAGGCTTTCCTTGCTAAATATTTTCCACCTTTGAAGATGGCTAAGGTTGTAAAGGAGATTACCTCGTTTCAGCAATTTGACAATGAGTCAATGAGCGAGGCGTGGGAGAGGTTCACTAATTTGCAGAGGATTTGTCCACATCATGGATTGCCTAAATATATGATCATGCGTACCTTTTATAATGGAGTTATACAGGCTATTTGTGATTCCATTGATTCTAAGGCTGGTTGTTCGTTAATGAGAAAGACGGTAGATGAGGCTACATCAATCCTAGAGACTATAGTGTTTGATAGTTGTTTATGGCCTGTGGAACGAGCAATTGCACCTAAGGCTACAGGTAAGATCAAGGTGAATAGTGTGACAGCCCTTCAAGCATAAATTTCTGTACCCTCTAAGCAACTTGGCAACTTTACATATAAAGCCAATGCAGCCCCTACACAATTCCAAGGTGAGTAATGTCATATAATGGGCAATATGGGTAATGAATTTACTTCTTATAATGCATAAAATTTTGGAAACAATGGTGTAGAGCAAGCTAATTATGTGAGGAATCAATTTCAAGAGAGGCAAGCCAACAACCCCTACTCCAACATATACAATCCAGGGTGGCGAAATCACCCAATTTTTAATGGAGTAATAACAACAATGTGGCTGCGCCTAACTTCCCCAACAATAATAATATGGTGAAAAATCAAGGACCTCCAGGATTTCAACAACTGCAACAAGATAGATCATCATCGGTTGAGAACAAATTAGACAAATTAAGCAAGATAATTATGTGGGCAATTAATTTCAAGGGAGGCAAGCCAACAACCCTTACTCCAACACATACAATCCAGGGTGGTGAAATCACCCAAATTTTTTATGGAGTAACAATAATAATATGGCTGCGCCTAACTTCCCCAATAATAATAATAATATGGTGAAAAATTACAGACCTCCAGGATTTCAACAACCACAACAAGATAGATTAGCATCGGTTGAGAACAAATTAGACAAATTTTTGGATGCTATTTCTACTAAAATAATGAGCTAAGATGAGAGTCAAAAGAGGATGGAGGCTAAGTTTGACCAAATTGCTAAGAACCATTCCTATTTGATTCACAACATCGAAGTTTAATTGGGACAGTTTGCCAATGCAGTGACAACTCTAGGACTTGGAAATCTTCCGAGTAACACTGAGACAAATCTACGGGATGTGAAGGCAATCACTCTATGAAGTAGTAAGGAGCTGAAATCAAAGGATGAGATGCCAAATGAGGCATCAACTTCAAAGGTAGCTAAAGAAGAGGATCAAAACACAAAGGAAAAAGATAAGTCAACCATAGGAAAAGGTGTAGAGACAAATGAAGTAAAAGTGCAAAGTTCATCCCCACAATTTGTACCTAAAATTCCTTTCCCCCATAGGTTGAGGAAATAAAAGGATGGTGAGCAATTCAATAAATTTTTGGAGATTTTTAAGAAGCTACAAATCAACATTCCATTGGCGAAGGCATTAGTGCAAATGCCCAAGTATGCTAAGTACTTAAAGGAGATCATCACAAATAAGTGTATATGGGATACTAATGAAATAGTACCTTTGGGAGAGACATGTAGCTCAATTATTTTGAATAAATTGCCTGCCAAACTTAAGGATCCAGGGAGTTATACAATTCTATGCATTGTTAGGACTAATGAGTTTTCACGTTGTTTATGTGACTTAGGTGCTAGAATTAATTTGATGCCTTTGTCTATTTTTAGGAAATTTGGATTAGGAGACGTCAAGGCAACCAACATGACATTGAAATTGGTGAATCACTCGATTAAAAGGCCATATAGAGTGGTTGAGGATATGCTCATCAAAGTAGACAGGTTTATCTTTCCTATTGACTTTGTGATTTTAGATTTTGAGGAAGATAGGCAATGTCCTTTGATATTAGGTAGACCATTCCTTAATACTGGTAGGGCTTTGATTGATGTGCATGAAGGTAAGCTTACACTAAGGGTAGGGAATAAGAGTGTTGAATTTGTTATGTCTAAGCTCATGAAATATCCCTTAGATGATGAGGCATGCATGAAAATAGTATCATTAGATGATTGTGTTGTGCTGGAAAATTTTTCACTCTATGCTAGTGATGATGAAGAGTGGAATGCTATTAACACTAAGGATGAGGATGAGATCACATTCACCAAACCTAAACTTTTAGTTAGAAGTGACAACCCTACACCTCCATCCATTGAAAAACCCCCTAAGCTAGAACTTAAACCATTGCCTAATCATTTGAGATATGTATTCTTAAGTGAGAATAACACATTACCCATCATAATATCTAATAAGCTGAGTATTGATCAAGAGATGAGGGTGTGTGAGGTGGTAAGGAAATGAGTTAAAGCATTAGGGTGGCAAATTTTAGACATAAAGGGAATTAGTCCCTCTATTGTCATACATAGGATACATATGGAGGATGGGCATAAACCCATAGCTGAGAGGCAAAGGAGGCTAAACCCAAATATGAAAGAGGTAGTAAAGAAAGAGATAGTGAAATTACTAGATGCACGAATTATATATCCTATTTATGACAATGAGTGGGTTAGCCCGGTGCAATATGTACCAAAGAAGATTGGGATGACTGTGATAAAAAAATAATGAAGGAGAGTTAATTTCTAAGAGAGTGGTAGATGGTTGGAGAGTGTGTATCGATTATAGGAAGTTAAATAATGCCACTAGGAAGGACTATTTTCCCATTCCCTTTATTGATCAAATGCTAGAGAGAATAGCGGGTCATGCCTATTATTATTTTATTAATGTGTACTCGGGCTATAATTAGATTTTCATCTATCTCAAGGACCAAGAGAAAACCACATTTACATGTCCTTATGGCACATTTGCATATAGACATATGCCTTTTGAGTCTTGTAATGCACCCGCTACATTTCAACGTTACATGATGGTAATATTTTCTGACTTAATCGAGAACATTATGGAGGTGCTTATAAATGATTTTTTTTTTTTTGGTGGTTCTTTCAATTTGTGTTTAGCTAAGCTTGACAGGATTTTAAAGCGATGTGAAGAGACTTACCTTGTGCTCAATTGGAAAAAATGCCATTTTATGGTAGAAGAAGGGATAGTCTTAGGTTACAGAATTTCTAGTAAAGGAATTAAAGTGGATCGAGCCAAGACAGAGATCATTGAGAAGTTTCCACCACCTACATCACTCAAGAGAGTTAGAGGTTTTTTAGGGCATGCCGATTTTTACCGACATTTCATTAAGGATTTTTTATTAATTGCCAAACCTTTGACTAACTTATTAATTAAGGATATACCATTTGTCTTTGATGATACGTGTTTGAGTGCTTTTGACAGGTTAAAGGAGACATTGGTATCGGCACCCATCATTATACCTCTGAATTGGTCCTTACCTTTTGAGATAATGTGTGACGTAAGTGACTACGCCATAAGAGCTGTCTTGGGGCAAAGCAAGGACAACTGTCTACATGTGATCTATTATGCCAGTTGCACATTGACTGAGGCTCAACTCAACTATACTACCACAGAAAAAGAGATGTTGGCGGTAGTTTTACTGCAGATAAATTTTGTTCCTATCTTTTGGGTTTGAAAATTATTATCTACATGGACCATTCCGCCATTCGACATCTACTTGCTAAAATGGATGCTAAACCGAGACTAATGAGATGGGTTTTATTGTTGCAGGAATTTGATCTTGAGATCAAGGATCATAAAGGTTCGGAGAACTTAGTGGCAGACCATTTATCATGTCTAGAAAAGGAAGAGGAGGGTGCACCAAAGCCTATTGGAGATAGTTTCCCGGATGAGTTCCTTTTGGCGCTACACCACATAGCAACCCCTTGGTATGCTGATATTGCCAATTATTCAGTTGGAGGGGTGCTACCGGAGGGATTATTACACCAAAAAAGGAAGCGGTTCTTGTATGCGGTAAGGAAATACCTATGAAAGGACCCTTATCTTTACAAAATCTGTAGAGATGGCATGATTAGGAGGTGCATTCTAGATTCAGAGGAATTCAATATTCTAATACACTATTATGATTCAAGTTATGGGGGGCATTACGGAGCATCCAAAACAGGTGCTAGGGTGTTAGAGAGTGGTTTCTTTTAGCCAACACTATTTAAGGATGCAAGGGAGTTTGTCCTATATTGTGATCGTTGTCAACGTGTTGGAAAAATTTCTAAAAGACAGGAATTACCTCTCACTTCAATTCTAGAGGTTGAAATCTTTGATGTATAAGGGATAGACTTTATGGGACCCTTTCCATCTTCTTATGGGAACCAATATATCCTTGTGGGCATGGATTATGTGTCTAAATGGGCGGAGGCTTTGGCAACACCCATAAATGATGCAAAGGTAGTGCTTAAGTTCTAAAGAAGATATTCACAAGATTTGGTATATCACGTGTGATTATTAGTGATGGGGGGTCGTATTTTTGTAACCATCAGTTTGAGTCCTTATTGAGAAAATATATTATGCATCATAAAATTGCCACACCCTATCATCCTCAAATAAGTGGACAAGTGGAGGTAACGAACCGTGAGCTTAAGAAGATTCTAGAGAAGACAGTTAGTAGTTCGAGGAAGGATTGGGCTATAAAGTTGGATGACACATTGTGGGCTTATCGTACGGCTTTTAAAACACCAATTGGTATATCACCATTTAGGTTGGTGTTTGGTAAGGCTTGTCACCTACCTGGTAAGGCGTATATTGGGCCATTAAGACACTAAATTTTGATTTAAAGTCCGTGGGAGAGAGGAGGCTATTGCAACTCAATGAATTAGATAAAATTCACCTCCAAGCTTATGAGAATGCCAAACTCTTTAAGAAAAAGACAAAGAAGTGGCATGATGCACATATCATAAAAAAGGACTTTCAGGTTGGTAATTTAGTGTTATTGTTTAACTCAGGCCTTCATTTATTTCCAAGTAAATTAAAGTCTAAATGGAGTGGACCGTTTAAAGTGGTTCGAACATTCCCTCATAGTGCTCTTGAGCTTGAAAATGATAGAGGTGAGCATTTCAAAGTGAATGGGCAACGATGTAAACCTTATTATGGAGGTTTGTGGGAAAGGGATAAGGAAAGTATTTCCTTTGATGCCAATTCTCATTCCAAGTAACTTTGATGTGTTAAGGTAAAGCTAAGTACTTTAAATTAACATTTATTGGGAGGCAACCTAATTTTTAATTGGTTTTTCATGCATTTTTCATTTAGTTAGTTAGTTTTTCTAGGATAGTTGCTTTTATTTTAGTGTTTTTATTTTTGTTTTAAAGGTGCACTAATGAATGGGATGACAAAGAGTCAAAATATCTAAGAAAAGGTGCAAGAAATAGAGACACAGGCAGAGACACGCCCGTGTCTAGGTATGTCTTTTACACCAGAAAGGTACACGGTCACACACACGCCCTTGAGTCCCCCGTGTTTATATATATGCTTTTGAACAGACAGACACACGGGCCGAAACATTCCCGTGTGATAGACCATGCTTAAACATAAGAAAATGAATAGAAGAATACAAAGTCAGAGACATGCCCATGTTGATCCCCATGTTTGCACCGAGTATTTTTGACAGAAAGATACACGGGCATATACACCCGTGTTTTGAGCCGTGTGTTTTTGAAAAATCCCCAATTTTTAATGCAACACGCCCGTGCATCGCTATATTTTATATGTAAAAAGTTAGGGATTTTAAACTTATTTCTTTGCTTAAAAATCCATAATTAATTCTCTTTATATGCTAATTATATGATTTCAATTGGAAATGAAATTAGACCCATATATATAAAGTTTGTATAAATTTGGTGATTTTAGGAGGTGTCTATTATTCTTAAAAGCATCATGAACTTTATACATCAACAAACCAGATGTAGCATATAGGTTGATGTGTGAATTTTCTGGTGTGTTGGTTAGATGGTGATATCTAGAGTTCTAGAACTCCAAATTAGCAAGGTTTGATGCTATAGAAACTTTAAGGAGTCCTCTATAACTTTTGTGTTTTGACCCTGAGCTGAATTTGTTGTTAAGGTTATCTGGTAGGGCTTGACATTTTCTTGCTCATACAGATAGCTCTGTTTTGCCCGAATTTACTCAAAAATCCATAATTAATTCCATACATATCCAAATTAAGTAATTTTAATTGAAATTAGAAGTAAACTCATATGACTAGCTTCAGTATTATTTTTATAATTTTTGGACTTGTGTGTGAATTATTTGGACACATTGAACTTTAAGCATCTAGTTGCCTTTTGTGATTTTAGGGTGAATTGCTATGCTTTCTTGTTTAAATTGGTACATGATTGTGTGTAGGAGTTGATAGAGCTAGAGGTGACCCTATTCAATAGGGGGAGCTTTTATTTAAAAAGGAGTTGAAGGTTTGGGGTAAGTAATTATTAATATAATTCTTACATGTTGTGATTTTCAAGTAACTATAGTTATTTAACTATATTGATTTGTGTATGTCATTTAAGTGGCAAGAATGATAAGTATATAAATATAAATATGTGCTGTGAGAAAGCATGATGAATATATATATATATATATATATATATATATATATATATATATATATATATAAATATGTTGTTGTGAGAAAGCAAGATGAGTATATGTATATATATTGTTGTGAGACCATTGAATGGTCGATTAAACATGTGTAGTGATGGATTATGAATATTGGCATCTATGAGTGCAAGCCACTTGATATGATATGAATTGATATGCATTGTTTGTGAGAAAGGTGAATTGTGATTCACTATGAAAAATGGAAATGATGAGAAATAAAAAGGGGTGTTGAATTGTGATGATATAATTGTACATATGCATTTTAATATGTTGTGAGAATGATTGAAATATATGCACATGGCATGATGTGAGGAATGTGAGGAAAATGTGTGTGTGTGGAGATTGAGCTCCACGATCTGAGACTGAACTGGGCAGAAAGTCTCAGATATGGCCATTTATGTAAAATATATATATACGTGTGAGATCTAAGACTGAGCTGGGCAGAGAGTCTCAGGAATGGCTAGGGGTATATGAAAATAAAAATATGAAAAAGAAAAGAAAAAAAGAAAAAGTGAGCTTTTTGCGAAATGTGTGTGACGTGTGTTGAGAACTCCAGCTGGATACTAACTTTCATCATCACGCATTTTTGCATTGCATTATTTATGTATAGGAATTGTTAATGGCATGTGAAGCATGATTGATGGAAATTTGTGTTTATATACGTTGAATGTGAGATTATGAATTGTAGATTGCTTGGAATGGTGTAATTATGACACCAATAGTTGAGAATCAATGATATAGTATTGTGATAATTTATATAATGTTGAATGAGGAATTGGTGCAAGATGTGAATGTGATAAATATAGTGGGGTATAGATATTGAGTATATACACCCATATATGTTTATGTTAGCAATTGCTAGATTGTTATTGATGTTAAGTGATTATGAATATATTATGGATTGCTTGAAAGATTGTAAAATATGCTATCAAGATAGTGACATGGGCCGAGACACGGGTGTTTCTCAGGTCGTGTATTAACATACAGGTTAGTTTGATTTAAGACATGGTCGTATTGCATGTGACATTTTTGTGCCCGAGAGCTACACGGGCGTGTACATGGCCATATACCAAATTATAAAATTTTATATTTCGGACTGAGGGCAACACGGTTTAGTATATGGGCGTGTACATGGCCGTGTATAAATGTTATAATTTGACCCGAGAGCTATACGGGAGAGAACACAGGCAAGTTATTAGCCGTGTATAAACATAAGTTTTATACTGAGACGAACACGGCCGTGTACCAAATCGTGTAGTCCTCTATTATTTATTTATAATTATTTTTCTTAATTAGTTCTTGAGGAGAACTATATGTATGCTTATTTTAATAATTGCTTATTGAGTCGCAAGCTTATTCCTTTGTAATTATGGTTTTCAGGCTTCGATTGATTAGAAAGCTTGAAGTGTATTTCTTTGTGAGCTCAAATGGGTCAAAAGCAGGCTTGGTGTCGACATCTTCATCCTTATGAGCATCATCATCATAACATTTAAACATTTTATACTTAAATTATGTATCTATTTTGATATCAAGTTATGTATGTACATAAAAAGTACAATGTATATATATTGACAAGAGTTTTCGTATAAATGCATATCTTTTATAAATAGAAAAAAAAATTCATGTGCCACGTGTTGTTTGTTATTGGGACACTTATATGTGGTACCTGGAGGGTGCTACATATTATACTTATAATTGTTGGCTTCCTATATCATAATAGTACAAAGCATTAATTTTATGTGCTATATATTATTATGTTGAAATTTGTAGGAAGCTATAGAACATATGGTTGCAACTGCTTCTCACTTGCCAGAGGTTTCTACATAGGCTCTAGAGGTTGATGTTGTGTGTATTTACCTTCAGGCTGTTGGAGTGGAGCACAAAAAGCGGTGAGTGTATGGTCTTAGCAGCCACGCATCTACATTTTATCTAGATTCTGTTTCGAGCTCATCCTCTGCCTCTTTACAGTATGATACATTATTTGATGAGCGGTTGCAGGAGGAGTTGCAGGGCATTCAAGAAAAATTACAAAGAAAAAATGAAGAGATGCAACAAAATAACGAAGAGATGCAAAAATAAATTGAAGAAATGAAAAAAAGAGAAGAAGAAAGGCAAAAGAGAGAGAAAGAGATGCAACAAAAGATATACTAGATGGAGCAGATTATGCTTAGGTTCACTCGGAATACTACTTCTCAACCTCTAGTATTAGATACATTCGGATCTCCAGAGGTGACTACTCATGAAGATTCTGAGCATACATATGATGAACTTTAGTAGTATGTTTCTTATATAATATTTTTAATTATTATTGTATACTAGTAAAACTCATATATGTAATTTGAAAACAATAAAATTAGGTGTATTAAACTTATAATACTTATTTATAAAAAATTATATTTGAAAAATTAATTGCAAATTAAATTCAGACCAAAATAAAAAAATATTTGCTTAGTGTCAAATGAATGATTTAATTAATTTTTTTAAAAACAAATATCATTGAAAATAGTAAAGGAAATTTTGTCTCTATATTTTAGTTAAATTGAAATGGAAATCTGTCTGTTTCAGAAATAGAATTTCCGTTTTAATTTTTACCAAAATAGAAACGAAATAAGTTCCGTTTCTAAATTAGAAATGGAAAATTCCGTTTCCATTTATGGCTAAATAGAAATGGAAAAATTTTTCATTTCTAATTTAAAAATGGAATTTCTGTTTCAATTTTTACCGAAACAGAAACAGAATAAGTTTCATTCCTAAATTAGCAACAAAAAATTATATTTTCATTTACAACCAAATAGAAACAAAAAAATTTTCCATTTCTAAATTTCCATTTAAACTTTTACTGAAATAAAAATGGAATAAGTTTCATTTCTAAATTAGCAACGAAAAATTCTGTTTCCATTTATGACCAAATAGAAATGGAAAAAATTTTCGTTGCTAATTTAGAAATAGAATTTTCCTTTCAAATCCATTTCAAAAGTTTGTAACAGAATTTGTCCGTTTCTAATTAGAAACAGAAATTCCCTTTCAAAATTTTAATGCAAAAAATCCATTGCTATTTAGTGTCGGATTTGAAATGGAAATCTCCTTTCTATTTCATGATGAGGTGGTGCTCTTTAGGAGTTTAGAAATGGAATTTCTATTTCTATTCCATTTCTAAAAATTAGAAATGAAATCAGTTTATCGCTAATGTCACGACCCGAACCTAAGGCACATGACCGGTACTAAGGAATAGGAAAACTATAAGCTTCCAAAACTCGTAGTAAGTCTTTCAAATAAATTTTTAAATAATATCATCTAATACAAAACATTTTAATAAAAATCCGGTAGAGTTTCCCCTAAAAATAGAGCAAATTCGAAACCTACAATGAACAAATAACACTCCCAAAGGATAACTCAACTCAACTCAACCACCACATCAAGAACATCAGCCAATAATGAAACACAATCAAATCACCACAATATCATGTTACAAAATGCAGTTTTAACAAAATCTACATAATACAGATTATAGGAGTAACAACATAATATTCAACTACTGCGGTATCTAGAATACTAATACATAATACTAATAATGATAGGGCCTACACCTAACAGCCAAAGAAGAAGGAAATCGGCGAACTAGAAGAAGCTAGCAATCTGACTCTAGATGTTCTGAAAAATAATAGTTAATGGGAGTCAGAACTCACTGAGTGAATTAATATTAGGAAATGCATGATAATTTAAATTTTACTTATTTAAAATGATTAAAATCATTAAAATAAGTTAAAAATATAAAAACTAAACTTTGTAAACCATCACCTTTTAAATCATTTCCCTTACAACCATAAAATATGATTTACTAAAATATTTGTTAAATCTTTATTATTTTCATAAAAAATATTTGTTAAATCTTATTATTTTCATAAAAATATGTATAATATAATAAATTATTACTAGTGGAAAATAGTCGTAGAACCCTGCACCTCAAATCTACTAGCTTTTCAGCTCTCTTAAATCCAAAGGCTGCCGTCTCGAGAGATTATGCTCAGCTGAGTTATAGCCGCAGTCACGTCACTTATTCCAACACTGATGCCCTGAGAGAACAAGCTCAACCAAGGTCCATCTCAACTTTTTCCCAAGAGAACAAGCTCCACCGAGCCAAAATACTCATAACCTTACCCGAGAGAATAAGCTCCACCGAGCCAAAATACTCATAATATTAATTAAGATCATACCAGTGTACACATGATCCTAGTGACACCCACCAGGTAGCTCGTTCTACCATAGTCTCAAAAATATTTTGTATAATCAATAAAATAAAATAAGACAATTAAATCTTGATGCTTCATTTCAAATCATGCATGCTATCTGAAATTTCCATAATAATAATTTCATCATCATAAATAATAAATAAGAATTTATATCATAAAACTGTATTTCATCTCAAATTTAATTAAAGATATTAAGTACAAAATAGCAACAGACATTTCATAATATTAACTCACAGGTAGAACGTGCTGGTCGATGTGTCTTCGTCTGCCTAATATCTGCAGCTCTAGCTCCCGAACTCTCAAGAATAACAAATATTTATTCAACAAAGACAACAATTAAATTCCTAATAAATTCTAGAAATTCATTAAAATTAAGGAATTAATAAAATTATCTTGCGAACGCTCAAGCTAAGAAATACGAGGCTTGAAAATTAGTTTCTGTGAGTTAAATGAATTTAAATAGAGATATAAAAATTTCCATTGAAATCATTCTGGAATTTTTATCTCACAATCTATAAGTAATTTGACTTTGCTCCAATTATGAAAATCAATCCTCACAATTTATACTATTTATTAAAAATAAAAACATAATTTTCGTGGTTGGTCACTAGTCCTTACCGCCGGCGAGTGGGACCCACTGAAAAATATCATCTATGAAATCCAACATGCCAGCATGCTCATAACATTATGGAGAAACCAAATGTATGCTCAAATACAAAATTTAATGGTCAAATTATTAGATTGGGTTAGAAATAGAAATTTACCTATCAAAACTTTGACGAGCTTAAAACGACAACATCCGAATGTGTGTTTAGTGTCTATGGACTCCTGATGTTGAGAGAAACTCGTTGGTGGTAGAGGTTGTAGCTGACCATCACCGGAAAAGGAGATCTAACACCAGAAGTAAGTGGCTAAATCTTCAGAGGCTTGCCTACAAATATCTAAACCGTTGATGCATAAAGGACGTTGAGAAAGAGCTGTGGTTCAAATTCCATGATGATGGGACATCATTTGGCTGGTGAACGGAGAGAAAAATAGTGACAGGTGCTATGGTGCTATACTGCAAAGTGCAGAGAAGATCAAGTCTTATCTGAAATTTTGCAGCTGATTTATTTATAGACAATGAGGTTGGCGAATTACCACTCTGGTACCCGCATTTTTGGTAAAAATTTTAGCTTAGTCCTTTCTCTTTAGTTTCTTATAAAAAGTCCCATCAATTAAATGAATTAACTCTTAAAACTATATATAATTCCTAGCAATTAAATGGGTTAATACCCAACCTGATATTTATATATATATATATATATATATATATATATATATATATATATATATATAATAACAACAACAAGAATAACAATGATAAAATAATACTAATAAAAATTTAAGTGATTACATTCTTCCCCCTTTAAGAAAAATTTATCCTCGAATTTCACATCAACACTGAAATAATTAGGGTTATCGACTCTGCATATCTGCTTCGGTCTCCTAAGTGCAATATTATATATATATATATATATATATATATATCTATAACAACAATAATAATAACAAGAATAACAATGATAATAATAATACTAACAAAAATTCAAGTTATTACAACTAAATTTAAAAACGGGATGAAAAATTCTGTCGTTGTAAGTTAGCAATGAGTATTTTTGAAATGGAAATTTTCTATTTCTATTTCATCGCTATTTTTAAATTTCTACAAAATTAGAAATGGATTTGGCCGTTTCTATTTTACTTTTTTCTTATAGTGACAAGTTAAGAGCAACAAATCATAAACCACAGTAGGAAGATTGAATTCTATGAGGCATCATCATCATTGATGGGTCCCCGAACTTTCTCAACTCCAACCTAGCCAAGGTTGACCTGTCAAAAGAGAATAGGTGAGCTAAGAGGGCTTGGTTTGCCCAAAGCCCCTCTGACGCTCAAGTTAGACGGTGTCCCTTTGATGGTCAGCGGAGATAGAGAGATGAAAGAGTTCTGGAGAAATGAAAGAACCAAAAGAGAAGAAGAAGAAGTGAGAAAGGAGAGAGGAATCAAACCTAGTGGTTGGTGAGTGGAGGCTTTATATAGCCTTACTCAAGGAACAGGTGGCAGTAGGCGATTGGTTCTTTGACCCTATCAGCACAGTGGCCGAGTATGTGTAATCAAGTAGCTTTTTTGGAGAAGGTGATATGTTAGGTGCCATAATGACTGATGGGCGGTGCATTTAATATTTGTCAGCAGAGGAAGAGTGTCCGTTGTCCCTTTGGTGGTTAGCGGGTCAACGTTGTCCCTTTGGTGGTCAGCGGGTCACCATGGCTTACATCAATTGAGTGGTGTAGAGAGGGGATGTACCCATTGAGTAGCATGGATGCTCCTTGCCTATGTGGCCTTTGAGGTCCTTGGGGGTTTTATCTCATGTCCCCTTTGACGAGAGTGTCCATGATTTGGTCAACAAGTGAGATCCACTTTCCACGTGTCTAGCTCTCATTGGAGGCATATTTTTGTGTATCATCAATCATCATCAATTCAAGTTCCAAATAATAGAGGAAAATATAAAAAATTGATGCTTCAATCACAACTCAAGGCAACAACATTATATCCAACCAAATTCATAAAATTCCATCAAGATCTCAACATAAATTGAGAGTTAAATAGTAAAGTGGTTGGAACTTACCTTGTCTTTGAAATATATTTTGGTTGGTATGAATTTAATTTGGGGAATTGCTTGTTGAGCTTGAGGAATTAACTTGGAGTCTATTTTAATAGTGGTGACCGGTGTTGCATTGGAAACAATAACAACAATAACAACAACAATAATAGTAGGCAGGGCAGCAACGATCTTAGCTTATGTTGGAGTAACGTTGGTTGGCCAGCGGATGCTGGTGGTAAGTAGGTCAGTAATGGTGGTAAGGTGGTGGATGGTAAACAAAAAGAAAAAGAATGAGCAGTGAGTTGGTAGGTTAAAAAAAGATTTGGGATTGTTGCTTACCTTGAGTTTTTGATATCTTGAAAGAAATTGAAAAACAATAACATGGGTCATGTGATTTCTATGATTTATGCTTTATGCTTTGGGTAATTGATTTCGTTAAAGAATTTGGGTAGAAGGAGATTTTGTGAGCTTAAGAGATTTTGGTGTTAAAAAAAATAGTATATATAAAGAGAATAATATGGGATCTTGATGAAATGATGAAAATTAATATGGGCCTTATGATTTTTTATAAAAATGATAAGTAAGTGATTTTATGGAGAAATTTGAATTTGAAAGAAGAATTGGTAAAAGAGGGAGTAGTAAATGACATTAAAAAAATATATAAACTTACCTTATGAAAAAAAAGCAATGGGCGTTCATATGTTAAGAAAATGGTTGAGATTTGAATGGGTGTTTTCATTTTTGGAGAGACAAAGTTATGGGTAAGTGAAATTCTTGAGAAATAGAAGTTTTGAAAATGAGCCTTTTTTTTAGTCAATTTTGAAGAGGGAGTATTTTGAAATTCAAAAAAAATGAAGAAAAAGATGGAAAAAGAGGGAAGAATGAAAACAAAAAAGTGCTCTGACTTTATAGGTGTATATAACCATATAATTAGTTATGTGATTGGCCCAAACAAATTATATGAATGAGGCATTATTTGTACCCAAATATCAAAATTTTGGATAGCCTATAATTCATAAAAACCTAACCCATAAAAATAGAAATTTGTAAAATTTGTGGTTCTTAATTTCATGTTATAGGAAATGAAGAAAAGCCTTGAGAAAGAAGTAACAAATAGATTTTGGAAGAGTTGAGAAGTATAACTTATGAAGCTTTTGGAAATTGACATAACAAAGGGATTAAGACTTAGAGTTGAGGAATTAAGGAGCTTAGGGAAGAAAATGAATGAATTCTCTAAAATGTTTTAAAGCTGAAGGCTTGAGGAAGAAGAGAAGGTACATGTTACAAAATTAAATATACTAACTAAAGGCGTCTAATGATTTGCAAGTTTTAATTGAGGAAATTAACGCCTTGCACATATAAAAGTAAAAGAGTAGTAGAGAAGAAGACACAACCAGATATCATCAACAACTTAACTCAATCAACAATTATACAGTAGCTTTTTCAATATTTCAATTCTATTAGTTTATATTATTCACTGCTTTTCTATTCTAGCCTACAAATATTTTCTTGTTATAAATTTTATGTTCTTTAATTTAGTCAAATTACATAAATTTTCCTTTTCATATATTATTCTCTCAAATTTATAAATTTTTGTTGGGATTTAATCAAATTGTGGTAAAGGCACTTGGAAATTCACATTATCTGAAAGAAGTCAGGTTTTAATTTAAGGAAAAAAAATTCTGGCACGCTTGTGTTTTAATCAAACCTGGTTTGCCAAAAAAAATGGAGCAACACTAGTACATGCATTCATCATATTGTCAATTTGTTTATTGCTTTGATTTTGAATTACTTAGTTTAATTAGGGTTTAATTTTGGTAATCAGGGTTTAAATTTAATTTCAATTCCAAACTTTAATTTGATTTGTTTAGACAAATAATTAACTAAGTGAAATAGCACTCAACAACTAATCCTCATAGGAATGATAATCTTCTTACTACTATATTACTTGAGCAATCTGTAGGCTTTCGGTTGGCAATAATTATTGACATAACTATTTTAATTTGCAACTCAGCGATCCATTCGATAATTCGTTATGCTCTACTTCATGGTGTTGATTAGCTTTAAATTGACTTTATGGTCTTTAATTGAGTCCAACTGTAAAAATATCAACAAAAAAATTTCACAGTGGAGAGAACTATAAACTCCACAAAGGATAACAAACAAAATCCCATAAAGGGATTAAGAACTTCATGATGTAAGATTCAAAAATTCAAAAAAAAAAGATCAGTTCTATATTTATTTAAAGCAAAAAATAATAAAAAAGAATAATGAGGACCGCCAATCTAAGAGATGATTAGCGATGATAAAAAAAGAAAGTATTTAATGAAGAAATCTAGATAGAAAAGAGAGAAATGACAGCTAGAGTTATTAATAATTATATTTAATAGTAATTGATTTATACTTAATTTATATGATATAGTTTGTGCCAAAAAGATTTTTCCATAAAAGTATTGATTAAATAATATTACTCATTTTATTTATGCATGGTAAGTTTTAAGTCATTATATTCATTATATCTTTTTGTTCAAAAAAAAATTCTCTAATTAATCTTTGTTTTTTTAATCGAATAAAGCATCACATATATTAATTAGAGAACATCATGTCATCTTGTATATAGCTTCTAATGCATTCAGGAACATCAGGACCTAATACAATAAATGAAGAAGTATTACGCCTACTAACAAGCCATATGGTGTGCAACCTTAATATAATAATGAGGAATAAAACTGAAAGAAACACTAATAATAATACTTTGAAGCTGACGAATATCCCTAAGGATATTGGACATTGGAGAACAATATTGTCATGTATCACTAAGCACATTAATAATGATGAGAGCATCACTTTCCATAATTGCTCGAGTAATGTCTGCATCTTTGGCTGTAGTGAGGCTAGAATACACAGTTTTTGCTTCTGCTAAGACCACAAACCACTAACAATAAAGAACTGAAGTTACAGCAACCATTATCGATCCTAAGGAGTCTCTGATTATATAGCCTAGTGTAATCCGACTTGAAGTTAAATAAATGGAAGCATCAACATTGAACTTAGAGAAATAATCTAGAGACAATTGCCTCGTTAACAAGTTCAAATCTTCCTAAAATTATGCAAGAACAATTATGTTGAATAAGAAACAACTATGGCATCTGTTTCTTTATGATAGAAAATTATGTAGTTTCGAGAACACCAAATATACCACAAAATCACCCCTATTTCTTCAATAACAGACTATTGTAAATGATTGCATTGACCCTAAAATCAAGCCTCAAAGGCAACATCAAATGGTATAGTATATTGAATTCTCAAAGTGGAACCAAAACACACAGCTCTGGCGTAACTACATTCCAAAAGAACATGAGAAAGAGTTTCATAGTTACCATATCGAATAAAGGCTTATGCGAATTAATACATCTCTGTTGGAATGCATTTTGTACTAGTAAAGCAACATAAAGAACCCTCCATAAAAAATATTTATTTTGGGTGGAAGGTTTAAATTCTATATCTTTCTCCATGGTAGATATGCTGAAGAACTAGCATCCCAATTAACTACAAACACTTATTTTAAAGCTATTTGGTCGGGTGTCTTAAAAAAAATTTGGCCCAGCATTTTAGAGAACCAAAATCATTAATCTGCAGATAGAAAGGATCTTAAAGGCATAGTTAGAATATAATTTACTTTAGACTCAAAGAAAAGATTATGAATTAAGTCCTCATTCTAACATTTAGAAGCTGAATCGATCAAACTAGAGATAGTTGCATCAAAATTCTAACAAACTAGAGGAATAGGAATCATTAGTCTGTGATTCAGCAAAGCATAATCCAAGCATCTTGCCAGATTCAAACTTACTTACTATTTTCAATATTCTAAGTCAAGCCACCCTCAATCACATGATGCGAAGCTATAATGCTTTTCCAAATATAAATTTTCATCACCACAACAGCTGTTTTAAGGATATCATAGTTTAGGAAGCACTTTGATTTTAGAGTACGAGCACATAACCAAGACATATTTGATACTAAATGCCACAACTGTTTAGTAAGGAGAGACAAATTAAATACTTCAAAACACCAAAATTCCAAACCACCATTGCTCTTAGAAAAATAAAGTTATTTTTAATTAATATAATGTATCTTGCAATTATTTGATAAATTGCTCCATAAAAACCATTTAATCATCTTTTTTATTTCATCATAGAAACCCTTTAGAAACTTAAAACAACTCATAGTATAAGTTAAGATACTTTGAGTAATTAATTTAATTAAAGATTGAGATAAAAAAATTTTCCTTTCAACCCTTAAGTTTGTGCTAAATCTTCTCTTTAATAAAAGAAAATTAACTGTCTTGGATCTACCAATGATAGCATATGGAATACCAATCCACTTTTTTTATACCAATAATATAAAAAATGTTATGTCTCAAAGCAACCTCCATATTCTTGCTAAAGAAAATTTTCAACTTATTAAAGTTCAGTCTCTCTACAGAAATCACCTCAAAATCATGAAGAACCTTTTTAAAAACAACACTCTTAAAATTTATCGTCCGACCAAAAAGAAGACTATCATCTGCGAAGAATAAAAGAGAAATAAAAGGGTTCCTTCTACATATTTGGGTACCATGTAACTTCTGTCCCCTAAATTCTTTACGAATCATAAATGAGAATACTTCCATAATTAATAAAATAAATAGGACGATAATGAATCACCTCCTCAAAGATCCCTAATGGGTTTAAGAAAATCTCTCAGTTGCTCATTCACAAGAAAGAAAATAGGACAATAGAAAGGTGAATAGCAGATTGTTATATCCTTGCTCTAGGAATTATGATAATAATAAAATGCCAAACATAGAAGAAATAGATAAATGAATAAAATTATGGATTAGTAGAGGAAGGACAATTAATTAGAGGGGCCAAAGAACAAATTATAAGGTATTTATAATTTAAGAAGCAAATTAGAGGGATTAAGTAGTCATGTGAGATGACAACTGCAGAGAGTTGAAGGTAGGTGAGATAGGTGTCAGATTTAGAGGATTCCAGCTGTTGAATAAAAATAAAACTTCTAGTTATGTGTTTTTTTTCTTTTCCTGTTTAAGGCTCTTGCAATAACTAATTCTCCTTAATTGTTTAACAAGTATGTTTCCTAAAACCTAATCTCTTAACAATTTCATCTATCAAACCAAAATTTCTTCATGGAAAGGGAGCAAATTTCAGAGTTCACAATAAGGAACTATAGGATAATAACATAAATCCATCATAAATCTAGCAAACTTAAGTTATTATAAAACCCTGAGCAATTAGGTAAGTCTTATAATGTTAATTCAATTTAGTTATTCCTTGAGTGAATTTCTGTCATAGTTTTATTAAATCAGTTCCAAAGTTTATCTTAAAATCTATATCTTATTGGTTAAAAAAATTGGAAATTGGTTACACTAAATGAATTCTTGAATCTAGTGTCCTTTGATTGGTACAATTGTTTAAGATTTGTCTTTAATAAAATGTCATTTAAAGAATTATAACCTTCCTAATAACTTCTTGTACTGAGTCATCTAAAGCTTAGTACAACACACTTCTTAAAGAAATAGGTAAAAGATATGTATTTATATATATATATATATTATAATGAAGAGCATAATTAGTTAGTAGATGTGACACCCATTAACACATCCATACACGTGGCATAGGGAAAATGTTTCCTAAATATATATATATACATAAGCATGAACTCCATCTATAAATTACTTATATGCATATTACATAGTCTACTCAACATCATGTTCATCACACATGGCTAAAATGTATTCATAATATCATTACAAAATGTCAAAATGACATATGATAATGAGGATGGGGTATGATTGCACCAAGCTCCAAGTATGCAAAGGGATGATCTTGCTACTCAGTAAAAAATTACTAATACAGTTATATATATCAACTTCTCAAGAACTAATTAAGCTAAACATTAAGCTAACGAATATATTAAGTGTTTAATGGTCTAAAATTCAAGCATAAAATATAACTTAAAGGTGTACTATGATTGTAAGCTTGAGAGTTTTAATCATAATGAGAAATTGAGACCAATTAAGGTCTAAAAGAATAAGCCATCACAAATAGCCATATGCCCCTCACGATCGTGAACAAGAGGGTCACGATCTTGAGGAGATCGTGAAGAAAGGCCAATTTACGATTCAAAACTGCCTGCCCTGCTCACGATCCACCCCTTATGGTTATTTAGGCTTATTTCTCACAATCACAATTTTTACATGTGGTCATATGTTGAGACTATCCATCCGGCTCAGTCTTAGATCTCACTCTCACACATTAATTATGAGTAGTTATCTACCCGACTCAGCTTTTTCATATCTCACAATCACAATTTACACATATGGCCATATATTGAGACTATTTGTCTGGCTCAATCTCAGGTCTCACTCCCACACATCAATTATGGGTAGCTATGTATCCGGCTCAACTTTCCCATATCTCATAATCAGTGGAGGCTATTCGCCCGACTCAGTCCCCACTATCACACATTTTTACACATTCTTTTAAAATTCACATTTTACACATATACGTAGCATTATTTACATTCCAATAGCCATACTCAAATTCACAACACATTCAATCACAAGTCTCAAAATTAATACATCTCATTTCTTACCACATCAAATGACTTACATAATCCAAACATATTAATACAACTATAACATACAAGAGAACCAATATATATATATATATATATATATATATATATATATTATATTATATTAATAATCACTTACTATAAAAGCCTTCCTAATTCTTCAATAAGAGGGTTTTCTCCTAGTTGGTGGTGTTTTCCTTCCCCTTTTCAACTCCTACATGTAATCACATATCAATCACACATAGCCACATCACACACTTGCACCCAACTCAATTAGGTGCAACTTATTACTTAAAGTTTAACATATCCAAATGATATATATATATATAAGTGTCCAATGGCCATGATTTTTCTATTACTGCTAGAATTATAAGCCTACTTTTATTTCCAATTGGAATTACTTAATTTTGATATGTATAGAATTACTTATAAAATTTTGAACACAATCAGGTCACACAGAACCACCAGAGTGAGTAATAAAATGTTGAGCCCTGTTAGACCCTTCTAATGACAATTTCAGTTCAAACTCAAAATATAAAAGTTGTAGAGCACTCCGTAAAGTTTATAGAATGTTAAATCTTGCTCAAATTGAAGCTCTAAAACTCAAGTTATAGAAAAAACTCTAA
This sequence comes from Macaranga tanarius, assembly GCA_949673435.1. Classification (NCBI taxonomy): domain Eukaryota; kingdom Viridiplantae; phylum Streptophyta; class Magnoliopsida; order Malpighiales; family Euphorbiaceae; genus Macaranga; species Macaranga tanarius. The sequence goes on along the minus strand of CATIWO010607907.1, from coordinate 26,803 downwards.
GATTGATTAACCAAGAAAATAGAGCACAAATTTTACAACAAATAAAACTTAACTATAATCAATAATTATGCATACATAGCTTACCAATTAGTGTTCCAAATGCTTGTAAAACTCCTAGAGCTTCCCAAAAATATTGTTAGATGATTAAAGCACATTCAAAATCTCTAAACCCTTTCAAAAATCACTCCCCCTCTTCCTTATAGAATTTCTCCTCTTAAATCACTAACACACACCTGTCCATGCTATCCACCCTACACATGGACACACATACCACTCTACACATGCACACGTAATTGACTACCTATATGGTCAAAACTCAAGGGCTTCTAGTCAAAAATTTAGGATAATTATCACTAAATATCCATTTTACCCCTTAATGAAGTGTAGATATTACATGTCAACTCTTATACTTTCAATTGTGTCAATCTAATACCATTTCCCTTGCAATTAGGTCCCTTTCTAAAATTCATAAACATATCCAATCTTAAATTAAATCCATTACTCTACTCTGTATGAAATGGAATGTATGATGAATGGATAATGTATTTAAAGTGTGGATGTTACATTTCTCCCCTCCTTAAAAAGAATTTCATCCTCGAAATTAACTACTCACCACTTTCAGTAAATAAATATGGACATTTTTATTTCATTTGCTCTTTTACCTCCCATATAGCTTCTTTAGGGGAATGATGGCTCCATTTCACCTTTACCATTGTAATTTCTTTATTCCTTAACTGCTTCACTCTTCATTCTAGGATTTCTATTGATTCTTCTATATACGCTAATCCTTCAAAAATATCTATCTCTAGCTCTTGTATAATGTGGCTAGGATCCGATCTATATCGTTTCAGCATTAATACATGAAATATATCGTGAATAAAAGACAATTCTATTGGTAAAGCTAGCTTATATGCCAATTGTCCCACTTTTTCTATAATTTCATATGGTCTTACATATCTTGGACTCAACTTCCCTTTCTTTCCAAATCTTAAAATCCGTTTCTATGGTGATACTTTCAAGAAAACCTTCTCTCCAACACTATACTCCATCTCCCGGCGATGTCGATTCGTATAACTTTTTTGACGATTCTAGGCCGCTTTTAAACATTTTTTGACCACTTGAATTTTATCTATTGTTTCTTATACCAAATTTGGTCCTTCGAGTTGCCTCAAACCTTCAACATCCCAATATATCAGACTTCTATATTTTCTCCTATATAAGGCTTCATAAGGTGCTATTTCGATGCTAGAGTGATAACTATTATTGTATGCAAACTCCATCAATAGTAAATGATCATCCTAATTTCCTTTGAACTCAAGTACACAAGCTCTCATCATGTCTTCTAACATCTGAATAGTTCTCTCTGATTGCCCATCTATTTATGGATGAAAGGTCGTACCGAAGTGCAATTTTATTCCTAAAGCCTTCTGTAAACTTCCCCAAAAAATGTGATGTAAATATCAAATCTCTATTAGATACAATTGACAAAGGAATCCCATGTAATCTCATAATCTCTAAGATATACAAGGTAGCTAGTTTATCCAAAAAATTAGTTGATTGAGTCGGTAAGAAATGAGCTGATTTAGTGAGTTGATCAACTATTACCCACACAACATCATGTTTCTGAAATGTACGTGGCAACCCAATCACAAAATCCATCATTATCTTCTCCCATTTCCATTCTGATATCCTCAAAGGTTGTAATTTTCCTGCAGGAGCTTAATGTTCCGCTTTCACCTATTGACAACTTAAGCATTTTACCATAAATTCTGCTACATCTTTTCTCATTGTTGGCCACCAATAGAAAAGCTTCAAATCCCGATACATTTTAGTACTCCCTAGGTGTATATCATAGGGTGTATTGTGAGCTTCATTCATAATTTTCCTTCTTAGTTCCCCGGTATCCGGAACACACATATGATTGCTAATCACCAATAGGCCATCCTCTCTAATTGCAAACTAAGTGTTGGCTCCAGCTTCCACTTTTTCGTTCATCTTATTCAAATATAAATCTTCCATTTGGGCACTTCTGATTTAATCCACTAATGATGATTTAATTTGTAATGTAGCTAATAAGTGACTTTTCCCAACATTAAGAGAGACCTTCATTGTCCGTAATTAATGAAAACAATTGCCCTCTTAGGCTTTTGCATCAAAGAACTAACCAACTATTAAGGGGTTGTACTGGTGGAAACTTTCCTTTTATGCAAACCCTGGACCATGGTATCCCGATGAATCTTAGATTGCATTAAAAGCTCCCAGATGCTAGACATTATTTTCTCATGTAGTTCTTTCTTTGGTTCTTCTTTCTTTTTAAGCTCAGACTCAGCTTCAGGTTCTTCTTTCTCAACTAATTCTTCCTTTTTCTCCTCCTTCTTCTATTCAGTTGATGCCACATACTCGACCACTCATTCTCTTTCACCTTCCTACACATCAATCCCTTTTTGAGTTTTCTCATCATCAGAAGACTAGATATCCATCATGTTTACAATCAGACTCCTCTCACGGGTGGTTTTAGCTTGGGCAAGTTAGGTAGGTTCAAAGTCGGTGAAAGAGTTTAGCACTTGTTCTTCAGTCAAACCAGTGCTAATCATAAAGACCCATTGATTTAGAGTTAGGGCATTTCGGTAGTTTATTAAAGGGTTTATTTGGGTGTTTAGCTTTTAGTTCGACTAACTTTTCAAAGTCAATGAGGTCTTGGATGTCGTGTTTGAGGTTGGTGCATTGGTTAGTGTCGTGTCCGATGACTTAGTGGTATTTATAGTAGAGTTTTAGGTTGGCATTAGGAAATGAAGTCTTTAGTGGCAGAGGTTGAAGGAGTCTTTTCTCGATGAGCTTCTCTAGGACTTTCAAGAGGGGTTTTCCAAGATTAGAAACTTTCGGGGCTACTCACTATCATTGATTTGGACATTACTACTTGGTCCTTCTTTGTTTCTAGATCTTCCTTCGAAATACTTCTTCTCTTGGGCCACAACTGTCTCTTTCTGAATTCCAAACCTATAGAGTTCTTAGTATTCGTTTTAAGGTAAATATATATACATGATATTTACTTTATTTATTTATTTATGTATATTTATAAATATTGGTAAATTTATATATATTACACTTTTGTTCTACTTTTATTTATTCTTATACAAATTATTTAATTTAATATAATAAAAATTAAGAATAAATAGCAATGTCTTTATGTTTACATTACGTTGCTCAAATTTTAGTATGGTTATAGTTATATATATATCTATCATCAGCTTGATTAAAGCATTTAACGTAGTTCATAAATGGTTCTATACGCTTGTGATGTATATACCTTTGAATTATACCATGATGACTGGTGTTTATACTTCAGTATAATTTATTTAGCAATACAATCTAGTATATACTATCTTGGGGACAACGCTTAGTATACACAAACCTTGGGGGCATACACTAGATGGTTTGCCTTTTGGGGGCAGCTCTGCACATGCGTATGACCGATAAATTATTTAAACTTGGGTTGTTCAGCATCATTATGCACCCATGTATTATCGATTAGTATAATCTTTAGATTATATATTTACTGAGTGTGTGATGTTACTTTGCAGAAATGATTTTCTTCCATTTTCTAGCTTAGCATAACAAAGGTGTTTATTAAGTTATATGTAGTTTTAAAAGTGTTAGCCTATATAAGGTGTCACTTAATTACAGTATGCTTATGGTTATATAACAATATTGCATTATCAAATTATTTACTTATTATTTTTTTATACACATACTTAGCGGTATAAAATAGCATTTATTCCCGTTTTGTTATATTATTTTCATACCCACTCACTGAGTATTATATACTCATTCCTTAAAATTTTAATATTTCAAATCTATTAAAGAATTAGCAATAGTCTTATGAGTTTTATCTTTCCGATTGTCTGCTTTCTAGCATTTAGAGGAGGTTGTGCCAATAACTCAGTTATTTTATCTTTTTGGTTGTACATATGATAACTCTAAGCATAGCAGAAAAGTCTGTAATATTAAGATTTATAGTTCTTATAGAGAACTCATTATGTAATTATTAAGCAGAACCTATAGTGTATTGGAAACTTGAAGCTTGTAGCTTATGATAATCATAAAAATTTATAGTTAATCCATTCGTATAAGAATATTTAGAAATAATAGCATTTTAGTAAGTTGCACCTATTCAATGGCTAGCGGAGTAGGTGTGACATTTTTTGGTATCAGAGCATAGGTTCAATAGCTTATATAGAATATCACCCCTTGATAAGCTTACTTAGTCTAAGAGTGTTGTTCTATTATATATCTATAGGATCATGCCACAGAGACTTAGAGGTGGTAGAGGCCGTGGTGGCAACCGAGGTTGAGTTATTAGGCTTATAGAGATCGGCCAACCTCATAGAAAACTTCCTAACCATACTCAAGGTGAGAATGATGCCTCCTCCATTGGAGAAGAATATGTTGACTCCACCTCCAATGATGCTTCAGAAACATATCCAGTTGTTCCACCTCTACAACCAGCTGCTCCACCTCCGGCTAATCCCCTACTAGTTCCATCTATTCTACCTCTAGCTCAGCCAATACCTCCTTTTCAAGCTGATGCTGGAATGGGAGCCCTTATGACTTAAGCATTTATTGCGGCTATGGCTGCTCGAGAACTGTACCGTGATCCTTGGATGATTTTAGATCGTGCTTGTAGATTAGGAGCTTATGATTTTAAGGGATCCATAGACGATGGGATTACTGATGAATGGTTAAAAAAGTTGGAGAAGGCTTTTATCATTTTAGGTTTAACAAAGTTGAGAAAATCCAAAATGTACATGGATTTCTGAAAGGGATAGCAGATGACTGATTAACCAGCGTACGCCATCTTTATGGTGAGAGACTAATGTGGGATATATTTATTATCGAGTTTCATAAAGAGTATCTAACTGGCAGCTATAAGAAAAGTAAACAAGAAACATTCTTCAAGTTAACCCAAGGCAGTCTGTCGGTTAGAGAGTATGCAAATCGGTTTGAAGATCTTTACCATTTTATTGTTGATATTATGCCATCAAAATAAATTAAATATGATAGATTTCAGAGCAGGTTACAAGCTTGTATGCGAACTGCAATAGCCTGGTATGAAGAGAATAATTTTCAAGAATTAGTTCAAAAGACACTTGCTTTTGAGAAAGCAAAAAAGGAAGAATTGGAGTAAGAACAAAGGAACAAGAAGTTTAATCTAAGCTCTTCCAAAGGTTTTAGAGATAAACAAAATAATAGAGGCGATAACACATTTCCACCCCGACTAGGGTATAGTGGGAGCAACAAAGGTTTGCACAGGAGAACAAGATAATAAATTAGTCAACCTCAGAATAGTCAAAGCTCTGTAAGGCAATCAGTAGGTAGCTCTGCAAGTGCTCAAAGGCAAGCTCGAGGAGGTATGCCATCAAACAACTAAAGAAGATACACATATCCACAATGTTCTAATTGTGGCAAGTTCCATGAAGGGGAGTGTAGGAAGAGATCATTAGGTTATTTTAATATGGAGAATTAGGACATATTAAAAGGGATTATCCTTTACTAATACACACTGGTGGTACTGGATGAGATCCTGTAGTATCTAGAAATCAAAGTAGTGGTAAATATTTTCACAAAATAGGCAGGTCACCAAAGGCTCTAGCCCTGGTGTTGGTAGAGGAAGTGCCATTGCTACATCTTCTCAGCAAGGATATAATGTTCAACCCAATCAACCCTTAACTCAAGCTAGAGTTTATGCAGTGACACAAGAGGAAGCATTAGCATCTCTAAAAGTTGTTACTAGTATATTGACTATTTTTTATCGAGATTCTTATGTGTTATTTGACCCTGGAGCTACAGATTCATTTGTGTCTTCCTCTTTTGCTTTGTATATTGATATAAAACTAATTCCTTTAGATGTTGTGATGATTGTTTGCAATCCTTTAGGAAATTCTATGGCTTGTGAAATGGTATCTAGGGATTGTATAGTTAAATTAGGTGGGTGAACTCCTAGCAAATTTAGTTCCTCAATAACTTTAAGGTCTTGATGCAATTTTAGGTATGGATTAGTTATCCTGCCATTATACTACAATGAATTGTTTTAAGAAGATGGTGGAATTTAATCGCCCTAGGGAACCTAAATTTTCATTTCAAGGATTATGCCATTCACTTCCCTCATGCATAATATCAATCCTAACTGCTAGGAAAATGTTGAGGAAGTGTTGTCACGCGTTCCTTGCTCATATAATTGACACTAATTCTAAAGGGCCAAAACTAGAAGACATTTTGGTAGTGTGTGAATTTAAAGATGTTTTTCAAAAAGATCTTCCAGGTTTATCCCCAGATAGGGAGGTTGAATTCTCTATCGACGTAGCCTCTAATACAACTCTTATTTCTCAAGCACCTTATAAAATGGCTCCAATAGAACTAAAAGAATTAAAAATTCAACTTCAAAAGTTACTAGATAAGGGCTTTATTAGGCCTAGTATATCGCCATGAGGAGCTCCTCTGTTATTTGTGAAGAAGAAATATGGTTCTATGAGGCTATGTGTGGACTGTAGATAATTAAACAAGGTCATTGTGCACAATAAGTACCCATTGCCTCATATTAATGACCTCTTTGATCAATTACAAGGTGCTACGGCTTTTAGAACATGATATGGACATTATGAATTCCTTGTGATGCCATTTGGGTTAACTAATGCACCAGTTGCCTTTATGGAGCTTATGAATAGAGTATTTTGGTACTATCTTGATAAGTTTGTAATTGTATTTATAGACAATATATTAGTACACTCATATTGTAAAAAAGAACATGAAAAACATTGAAGAGTAGTATTAGAAATTTTAAGGGGTAAGCAACTATTCACTAAATTGAGCAAATATGAGTTTTGGCTTGATCGAATTATTTTCCTAGGGCATGTTATTTCGGCAGAAGGTATTTTTATAGACCCTAAGAAGGTAGAGGCTGAAGTTAAGTAGGAACAGCCAATAAACACTATAAAAGTAAGAAGTTTCTTGGGCTTGGCTGGCTACTATCATTGGTTTGTCCAAGATTTCTCAATTATAGCAGCTCCATTGACCAAATTGCTAAAGAAGAATGTAAAGTTTGATTGGATAGAAGAGTGTCAAAGGAGTTTTGAGAAACTGAAAGCATGTTTAACCTCTGTACTAGTACTAAATCTTCCTACTAGTGGCGATGAATTTGTGGTATATAATGATGCTTCTAGGAAAGGACTAGGATGTGTTCTTAGGAAACATGGGAGGCTTATAGCATATGCTTCTAGACAATTTAGACTATATGAGTTGAATTATCCTACCTATAATTTGGAATTAGCAGCCGTGGTGTTTGCATTAAAGACTTGGAGACATTACCTATATAGAGAGACATGTCAAATTTTTATTGATCATAAATCTCTTAAATATCTTCTTAGTCAAAAGGAGTTAAATTTGAGGCAATGATGATGGATTGAGTTACTAAAGGACTATGATTGTATAATAGAGTGTCATCCAGGGAAAGCTAATATTGTGGTGAATTTTTTTAGTTGGAAATCCTACAGTAACTTAGCTTATATTATAACGGTACAAATCCCTTTGCTAGTGGAACTTCGATCTATGAATGTGGATCTAGAATTGAACAAACATGAAGAACTATTGGCAACACCCAAAGTTAGACCCATTTTGGTAGAAAGGGTTAAAGAAGCTCAATCCCAAGATGTGCATTTATGTAAGATTGCCAATGATGTGAAAAATAGAGTTTGAACTAATTTTTCTCTTGAGGAGGATGGAATATTGATGCATGGGGAAAGATTATATGTTCCTAATATAGAAAATTTAAAGAGAGAGATTATAGAAGAAGCACATAGCTCCGCATACTCAATGCACTTAGGTAGTACAAAAATGTACCACACACTTAAAGATAACTATTGGTGATAAGGCATGAAAAGAGATATAGCAAAGTGTTTAGTTTGTCAACAGGTGAAAGTCGAGCATCAACATCCATCAGGCCTCTTACAACCACTTCCTATTCCTGAATGGAAATGAGAACATATAACTATGGATTTCGTAATTGGTTTGCCTCCTACTTAGCAGAGGCACAATTCTATATGGGTTATAGTAGACATGCTAGCTAAATTAGCTCATTTTCTATCAGTTAAAATAGATTAATCCTTAGATAAGTTAGCATAAATATATGTGTACGAGGTGGTTAGATTCCATGGTGCTCCAATTTCCATTGTATTAAATAGAGATCCTAGGTTCACATCTAGATTTTGGCCCAGTTTACATCAAGTTATGGGCATAAAATTGAAGTTTAGCACTTCTTTTCACCCACAACTGATGGTCAATCTGAAAGAACTATCTAAACTTTGGAAGATATGTTAAGAGCTTGTGTGAAGGAGTTCAAAGGTGGCTAGGATAAACATTTGCCACAAATGGAATTTTTGTACAATAATAGTCATCATGCAAGTCTGGACATGACACCTTATGAAGCATTATATGGTAGGAAATGTAGAATACCGGTGTGCTAGAGTGAAGTAGGAGAAAGAAAACTTATAGGTCCAGAGATTATTCAGTCAACCATAGACAAAATTGAATTGATCCATTGTAGATTAAAAATAGCTCAAGATAGACAAAAAAGTTATTCAGACTTGAAAAAAAAGGACATTGAGTACAATATAGGTGATAAGATATTCTTGAAGATATCTCCATGGAAAGGTATAGTTCGATTTGAAAAATGTGGAAAGTTAAGCCCTCGTTTCATTGGTCCATATAAAGTCATTGAAAGAATTGGACATGTTGCTTATCATTTAGCCTTACCCCTAGAATTATCTCAAGTCCATGATGTTTTTCATGTATCCATGTTAAGAAGATATAGAAGTGATCCATCTCACATTCTACGAAAGCAACCAATTGAATTGAAAGAAGATTTAATGTATAAAGAAAAGCCCATAAGAATCCTAGCTAGGGAAGAGAATGTCTTAAGAAATAGAGTGATTCTGTTAGTTAAGGTTTTATGGAGTAATCATTCCAAAGAAGAAGCTGCATGGGAGAGAGAAGAAGATATGTGTGCTCAATATCCTTATCTTTTCTCTTAATAAGTATGTAAATTTTAAGGATGAAATTTTTTAAGAGGGAGAGAATTGTTATATCCTTACTCTAAGAATAATTATTAATAAAAGAAATAGATAAATGAATAAAATTATGGATTAGTAGAGGAAGGACAATTAACTAGAGGGACCAAAGAACAAGTTATAAGGTATTTATGATTTAAGAAGCAAATTAGAGGGATTAAGTAGTCATGTAAGATGACAGCTGTAGAGAGTTGAAGGTAGGTGAGATAGGTGTCGAAATTAGAGGATTCTAACTACTGAACCAAAAAAATTCTAGTTACATGTTTTTTTTTCTTTTTCCGGTTAAGGCTCTTACAATAACTGATACTCCTTAATTGTTTAACAAGTATGTTTCCTAAAACCTAATCTCTTAACAATTTCAACTATCAAACCAAAATGTTTTCATGAAAAGGGAGCAAATTTCAAAGTTCACAATAAGAAACTGTAGGATAATGACATAAATCCATCATTAATCTAGCAAACTCAAGTTATTATAAAACCCTGAGCATCTAGGAAAGTCTTATGATGTTGATTCAATTCAATTATCTCTTGAGTGAATTTTTATCATAGTTTTCTTGAATCAGTTCCAAAGCTTATCTTGAAATCTATATCTTGTTGGTTAAAAAAATTGGAAATTGGTTTCACTAAATAAATTCTTGAATCTGGTGTCCTTTGATTGGTACAATTGTTTAAGATTTATCTTTAATAAAACATCATTTAAGGACTTATAACCTTCCTAATAACTTCTTGTACTGAGTAATCTAAAGCTTACTACAACCCACTTCTTAAAGAAATAGCTAAAAGATATGTATTTATATTTATATATATATATATATATATTATATAATGAAGAGCATAATTAGTTAGTAGAAGTTTAGCCCATGGAACTAGATGGAGAAATCAAGCTTAAGAATATTGGGCTAAAACTAGAATTTATATAAAATAAATATAATAAACTATAACTACTTAACCTAAGAATGTAGATACCGTTCAAGTATGTCCCTATAACATAAATTTTAATAAAAATAATAATAATATTGATAATAGATAATCTATTCAATCCCTAAGGCTTAGTCAAGCTGCAACAAGAAAATACATATAATTTGAGTTATACACTGTATCATATCAATTGATTTGAGAGTTATTATAGTTTATATTAGACAGTTGGGGAAAATAAGTTGTATGCCAAAGTTCTGCTAGATTTTTATTAAAAATTCATACACATATTACCTTTAATGATCCCTTGCCTTTCTAAATAGAATTCAAATTGTGAGTTAGAATCTGATCATATGCTTATAAATTCTATTTAAGGAATGGATTCAGTCACAGCTATAGTACGTAGAGCTGGTCCATCTAGCGAATTTCTTTAGTCCTCAGTATCATGTGAGTGGTTAATTATATAACATTAGTATTCGTTTTAAGGTAAATATATATACATTATATTTACTTTATTTATCTATTTATGTATATTTATAAATATTGGTAAATTCATATATGTTGCACTTTTGTTCTACTTTTATTTATTCTTATACAAATTATTTAACTTAATATAATAAAAATTGGGAATAAATAGCAATGTCTTTATGTTTATATTGCTTTGATCAAATTTTAGTATGGTTATAGTTATTTATATATATATCATCAGCTTGAGTAAGCATTTAACGTAGTTCATAAACGGTTCTATACACTCGTGATGTATATGCCTTTAGATTATACCATGATGACTGGTGTTTATACTTCAACATAATTTATTTAGCAATACAATCTAGCATATATTGTCTTGGGGATAACGTTTGGTGTACACAAGCCTTGGGGGCGTACACTGGGTGGTTTGCCTTTTGGAGGCAGCTCTGCGTATGCGTATGACCAGCAAATTATTTACACTTGGGCTACTCAGCGTCATCACGCGCCCATGTGTCAGCAATTAGCATAATCTTTAGATTATACATTTACTGAGTGTATGATGTTACTTTGTAGAAATGATTTTCTTCCATTTTCTAGCTCAGCATAACAAAGGTGTTTAAGTTATATGTAGTTTTAAAAGTATTAGCTTATATAAGGTGTCACTTAATTACAATATACTTGTGGTTATATGACAACATTGCATTATCAAATTATTCACTTATTATTTTTATTTTTTATACACGTACTTAGCGGTATAAAATAGTATTTATTCCTGTTTTATTATATTATTTACATACCCAATCACTGAGAATTATATACTCATTCCTTAAAATTTTAATATTTCAAAACCATCAAAGAATTAGCAATAGTCTTATGAGTTTTGTCTTTCCGCTTGTCTACTTTCCAGCGTTTAGAGGAGGTTGTGCTGACAACTCAGTTATTTTGTCTTTTTGGTTGTGCATATGATAACTCTAAGCATGGCAGAAAAGTCTATAATATTAAGAATTATAGTTCTCATAGAGAACTCAATGTGTAATTATTAAGCAGAACCTATAGTGTGTTGGAAACTTAAAGCTTGTAGCTTATGATAATCGTAAAAATTTATGGTTAATCCATTTGTATAAGAATATTTATAAATAATAGCATTTTAGCAAGTTGCACTTATTCAATAGCTAGCGGAGTAGATGTAACACATATGGAGATAACGCCGAGTCTAAAATACTGACATGGAGAAATCTTGTAGTAATTGGTAAATGAAAGTGACAAATCTTTTAAAAAAACAATATTTCCAAGAAAGTAGTTTTTATGCTTAATTCTATATAGTTTAGTGCTCATCAACCAAAAATTGTTTGAAAAGAGTTTGACTACAGACCAGGCAATGAGATCAAAAGAAACCAAAGTACATCAAAATCCTTTAAATGAAGATTTATTACAGATCATAAACACCAAGAAAAGGCATCAACACCGACCCAATCCATAGCTTCCCATCTTTCTCTTCCACTTCACTGATAAACTTCAATGTCTTGCCATCACGATCTTCTAAAATTTCTATAATTTTCCCATCCTCACTCAGCTTTACAGCAGCAGCATGTGGCTTCCCTCCTACTAACATTGAATGCAGTTGCTTAAAGCTAAGTGGAAGTCTTAGCAATGTTTTTCCAATCCATGAATTCGAAAGAGTCAACTTTGCAACAAGTCCCCTTTTGGAATGCAAAGCTACCCAAAACTCCCCTTTTGAATTTCTTCTGATGTTGTCTGGAAAGCCTGGAAGCTTCGCGAAAACATCCACCTTTCCAGCATTAGGGCCTTGAAGCCAAAACCTTGAAATCTGACAAGTAGTGGTTTCTGCTACTAGAACGAAAGACCGGTCTTTGCTCAACGCTACACCGTTAGCGAAAGACAGGCCTTCTAATAAGATTGTTACTTCCTTCTTCGACTTGTCATACTTCAACAATCTTCCTGTCTTGTCTTTGTGCAAAATTGATGCCATAAATTGCCTGCAGATAATAAAAAAAAAAAAGAGGGTGAATGGATTAAAGGAAATAATGGAAGCATATAATTGAAAAGAATAGGAGGTCCAAATTGAGAAAATAATCTTTTACATTTCGTCTGATCCAGAATAAACGTCTCAATGCAATTATAACTTTTGAACGTAAAAGGTTGGTCTAAATGCATTTAGCCAATAATCTCAGCAAGAAAAGGGGTGAACATGAGAACAAAGAGTTTTTTCTCTGGTGCCTTTGAAGAGGATCATAACAGTATGCAACTCCAATTAGGTGCTTCTAGTTCAACTAAATTCAACAACCATCAATTTCATTAATCCTGAAGCAAGTTCAGGAAATTCCAGTGATTCCAACTGATAAGCTATTCTAAGTTTGAATTTTAAACAAATTTACACTTTGATGCTCTATATTTTCTCTAAAGTTACTAGTATAAGAATTATTATTTGAATAGCATCCATATAGGACAGATTCACAATTTTGGCACTCCCTACGTTTAAAGTTTAAACTACGCTACATTTCCAAGGGGCCTGGATGACTTAATATTCTTCTCATCTTCTTGGGAAAACTAATAATGCATGGGCATAAAAGTAATGAAGCATTTGTCATTATTACTTCTATGACCTTCCAACTCAAGAAGGAAGGCATGTTTTTAATTTTAATTACCTTCTTTGGAAGATTTTGCTTGAATCTGTGAAGTAGATCACATCTTCCTGTTCATCAATATCCATATCATTGGTGAAGCGCAAAGAATGACCTTCAACTTCAGAGACTACTGGAGTGGCTAAGCCTCCATTTGGACCTACTACTTGAAGACCCAAATAGGCATCAGCAATGTATAGGTCTCCAGTTTTCTTATCAAAACGTAGTCCCAATGGCCTTCCGCACACATGCTCCAGCTCTGGTGCAAATGGGCGAAAGCACTCCTTCCTTGTACATTGAGGTTTCCAAGAAATCAAATTTAAGAACATAAGAGTGATGCTAAAGAAACAATATAAAAACTGATCATCCAGCAACATATTTATATCTATTTATGAATATGACCCTTGATTGGAACTTGCATGTAATTAGTCTGGCCAGCATAACATCCTGCTTCTATTAGGCTCCAAAATAGCACTTACAATCATGAATTTAAATTTATATGCATATTTTCTAAGCTGAGCTGAGGTAGAGTTCACAATCAATATGCATACTTCATGAGAAGGAGAAAGGTAGAAGGAAAATGAAAATTCTGCTCACATATTGGTAAAGTAGCAAACCATTATATATGGGCATTCATTATTGTATTCTAAACCCAGTTATGGCCACATCAACAATCAAGTACAATGTAATAGGTGATAAGTACTGATTTCTAAGTAAGATATTTACAATTGTAACATATTTATGGTACTTGTGCATAATCTCTTGTAATTTATTGAATTTATCACTCATCCCAGTATTTTTTCGGATTGTATCTATCGGAGCATATACAATCCTAGGTTCTATTTCCTTCTTCTATCTGCAGGTTGTTTCAACTCTTCTCTCTCAGAGGTGGAGTCTCAAACTACCTCAACCACCCTTCCAAATCCTCTTAAACTTGTAGCCGGACTTCTGTTCAGGAAATAAAAAAAAGACTTCTAGCCTGACAGACCGTCTCTCATCGTCCACCACCATCCCTTTTTAACATAGTCCTGAGACATTGGATTTTCATCAAAAACATAAATTGCCACCGACTATCATCTAGCTGATGGTGCAGCTGTCCTACATCTCTGTGCAAATTATTGATTCTTCAGGTACTGTGATTGTTAGTCCTGCCAGCAGTATGTGGAAACAAGTTGATCATATTGTTAAAGATTGCATCCTGGATTCATGCTACTGTCTCCTCTGAGATCTTAAAAAACATTATTTAACCAGCATTTCATATCAGCTCCAAGCTTGAGCAACTATGCTTCATACTACATTCAACATCCCCATTTCTTTACACTGCTTTTCCCTGCTTTAATTTAACTTAACTTTTTTAGGGAGATGAATATAGAACAAGCAAGCCCAATCAGAAACTTTCACTTAGGTAACCGACAATGAAGAAACTAATAAATCAATAGAATATGGCTTTCCAAAACTAATTGATGGTATTTGTTACTTATGCAAGGTCTGACTATATAAGTATTCACAAGAAAGTTTTGTTTAATCCACAGGAAGCTTTATTTATGTGCACACTAATCAATATAATCTCAAAGATATGGTAAGTTAGAAATCAGAATTAAGGCATTGTAATCCTCTATCTAAACATATCTTAAATTATGTTAAAATGGGAGAATGGACACGTATCATGGAAATTATGTTTTCTGGTTAATCAGAAGCAAATAATATCCTACTTATGTGTGGTTTTATGATGAAAAGAAAAACGAAATAGACTAGGAAAAATATGCAAACATGACGCAGACCCAGCATGTTCCCTCAATTGCAAGAATTTTGCCAAATGCCGACATAATTAGGCTGAGGTTAACAAGCTTATGATCCCTAGTGACAATTTATTAAAATCCTTAGTGACATTCAACATAATACATCAGATCTAAACTTTTGAAAGTGCAATGGTTAAAATTATGATTTTAGAAGAAAAAGAGATAAAGAAAAGAAATACAAAGATTATAAACATGTGTAATGTTGCATCAAGTAAATTATGTTATATCAAGAAAGAATAGATTATTTAATAACAGTTAACCCACAAATTAACATATTAACTTTTGACAAGGAAAAAATGAATTGTGCCTCAAACAAATAACAACAACAGACGTTGGAACTTGAAAGAATAATCATAATAAGCTACCATCGAAATTTACTTGCTCCAACAATGTGCTATTGCCAACTGCATTGCAACCAGGCTTTATATAACCAAAGCATCTGTTACATAAGTACACAGTATTCACGTTTGAAATGGAGTAAGTTTTAAAACTCATCCATTTATGTTTTGGGATATCAAAGATGTATTAGATATCAATATTCACCACTTCTTTTCAAAATCAACCAAGAACATGTCTGTGATCACACAAATCACTAGCATAAGAATGTAAAAGATTTGTACAAGATGCAACATCACTACTGTTATGAAATATGTAGCCATTCACTATCTTTCGCATATGACAGCCTTAAATTTTAGGGGAAAGAATATCATAAACAAGACTCAACACATCTAAATATAAAACCATGTAGACCTTGAATGTTCCCTGAATCTATTGTTAATTCCTAATAAAAAGTACAGCTAACTAAGGAAAAAAATGTACATCAAATTATTATAGCTGCAAGTTAAATTAGGTTTTCCATGAAACAAGTCAAACCTACTAGCTAGTTCTGTGTTCAAACAAGTAGAATTGGAAATACAATATCCTCTATTAGTTATACACATAACTGAATGTAAAGTTTGCTCTCAAGGAATCTGATATGAAGTCTGAAACATGAAAAATGAAAACTATGCATATGACAAAAACAACTGCCAATTTTCAATTTGAAAAATGTAATCTATGATGTCCTAAATGTAAAACAAAACTTAACCTATTGCTGTTATCATGATCAGAAGACAGAAAAATATTGTAAATTAACCGGTAGATGATGAGCATCTCATAGAATGTGAATTAAAAATATAACAGAGTGTTGTCATATATGGACAAGATAAAGAGTAAACAGATATAACCCCAATAAACAAAGCCTCCATTTTCTTGTAATTCACCCGCTTTCCGTTGCAAAATGTGGGCAAATTACCAATTAAAAATCAGGCAAAGCACATATGAACAAAGGTACCAAAACAATCATTAGAATTTGACTAGTTTGAAGCAAGCAAACAGGGAATCCCATGAATGAGAAACACTGATAAAAAGAAACATCACTTCGTTAGGAACGAGAGCAATATATAAAACAGTTGTTTTGGTAGTTTTCTTTGTGGGAAAAAGAAATCTTCAATGTAAAAGGGAAAACACAAAACCAGACCTTAAGATATCTTCACCACTTTTCTAGTTTTCATTTCACAAAGCAACTTGCAATCCATGAAAATTATTTCTGGCCTTCACCAAAGCATGATTGTTGGTTTTTTAACAAGTAAGGCTAATTATGTTGAAAATACATCAGATTGATGACTTATTGACTCACAAAATGAGGTGGGAATTCCCATTTGCATTTTACACTTGCATGTAAAAAGGTTGTAGATAATCATATAGCATCGCCTATTTTGCATTTTCTTATGAATGCCATAAGGTGGCTTTCTAAGATTGTGAGAATCATTGAATACAAACGGAAAACATGTAAAAGACCAGATGCAGGGTAAGAATTGTAAGAGTACAGGAATCACTTAGAATGTGACAACAATCAATTTCAGCCCAGTTCTTCAAAATTCAGTGTGTTGTTCTAGCATCAAGTGGTGAAAAAGATTGAAGATTTGGATCATTGGAGCTCCTTCTTCAGGGCATAATTCCAGACACACTTAGATCAGTCATTCCCCAATTTCTATCTAAAAAGTTTATCTTATTGGTGATAACAAAAGCAAAAAATTCGCCTCCATGACAATTGTACAAACTTTAGTACGGCTCTAGAGCCTACTTCCAACCTTTTAACTCTTTTGATTAGTGAAAGTATATATTGAACTTGTCACTTAAAAATTTGTAATCTTAAGGAGATTATGGTGACTTGATGAATTATGCATACATCCCCATTTAAAACCTTTCATATATTGATTGACAGTTTCTTCCAACAATCAAAAACTCATTCTAATATGATACCTACTTATATTTCAGCTCACCATACCAAAGAAAAAACCAGAACCCAATGCAAAAGTTTGGTCAATAATTTTCTCAAAGAACTTAAAATCACACTAAAAAAAACAAAAGAAAAGCAACCCAGATGGGTAAATTACCTATTAGAAGAGGTGAAAGCAAAATCAGACCAACCAAGGGAATTTCCTTGCCACTTGAGAATTCGACCATCAGCAACGCCAGTGTAAGGTCCCTCACCATTTGGATCAAACACATGGCTTTCCGGTCCTACAGCTCCAGTGACAGGAACGACCTTAGCAGAGTGGAGAACTTCACGTGATGAAGGGAAGGCAGTTGGCGCAAAGATGTCGTTGGGATTTGTTATAATGATAGAGAGTAGTGCCACTATGGTTGTTGCTGCTGCAACTAATGTCAAATTTCTGCTCATGGCTTGCTTTTTTTTTTTTTTCCTCTCTCTCCCTCTCTTTTAAACTAATTAAAGGCTATAAGTATTAAGTAGTAATAAATAGTAGCATTAAACAGCGTCTGAGAGAAATAGAAGGAGATGCTATGCGACTGGTCAAACAGTGACACCTCAGCAACCCCTGCGTATTTCATCGGCTGAAGTGTCATTTTGCGTATTTCATCGGCTGAAGTGACATGATGGCCAATTAGCCCATAAATTAATTTTGGCAAATCCGGTTAATTAGTCCAAATTACCATTACAGTAAAGTTTAATTTAGTCCAAAATAATATTTTTTAACTAATTCACCCCAAAACCTTTATGTGTTGACTAATTAGGTTCAATTTGTCAAATTTTACAATATATAAGATATGAATTAGTAAAAATTAAATTTAAAATTTTTATTTTTTAGAAATGAATATTTTATTTAAAATATAAAAATATAATTATTTTTTAAATTATTTTACAAACAATAAATCAAAATTATCAATTACTTTTTAAATTTAAAAATTAAAAAATTGAGTTCCATCTATTCAATTTTCTATTTTGACTGAAAAGCACTCATGTTTATAATTATGAATGTAGTTTTAAAAGTGTAATAAATTTAATTTTTTAATTTTTTAGTTTTTTAATTTAATTAAATATTTACCTTAAGAGAAATAAAATTTTTGAAATAAGAAATTTTTTTCAATTGTCTCTATTTTTTATATATACTTAAAATTTTGATATTCTCAATCTCTTATTTTTCCTCGCAGACTTTTTATATCTCTTAATATTTATATATGAAAAATTAATAATTAAATATAATTATTTTTGAAATTACATTCATGATTATTTAATTATATACATAAGTATTATTCAATTATAATTTTAAAACTTGAATAGATGTAATTTAATTTTAAAAATTTAAATTTTAAAAAATAAAGGATAATTTTATTTTCTTTTTAATTTATATTTTAAAATAAATATCTATTCCTAAAAAATAAAAATTTTAAATTTAGTTTTTATTAATTCATATCTTATGTATTATAAAATTTGATGAATGGGATCTAATTAGTCAATACATAAAAGTTTTGAGTGAATTAGTTAAAACAAAATTATTTTGGACAAAATTGAACTTTGTTGTAATAGTAATCTGGACTAATTGATCGGATTTGCCATATTGGTGGGATAATTGGCCAGAAAGTTAATTTATGGGTTAAGTGGCCATTGCATCCAAGTTTATGGGGCAAATTGGCACTTTAGCCGTTGTATCTATACAACTAAAATTTTGACCGTTAGATTAAAATTTAATTAATTATAACTATTGATATATTTTACAGATATTGAAACACCAATATAATCAATAGTTGTAATTAAATAAAAATTAATCTAACAGTTATAATTCCATTTGTAATTTTGTATAGATATAAACGTTTGCACCATAGCAAAAGCATCAAATAAAACATAAAGTTTTCATATTCCAATTTGGCCCCTAAAGTTTTCATCTAAGCTTATTTCATACTTTTTGACCTTTTAAGGTCAATTTTAACCAATATTTATTGTTTTAGGTCAAATAGACCCTTTTTTGGAAGGTGGTATTCATGCACATAAAACTAAAAATAAATTATAGAATTTTAACAAATCTTGATGCATTTAATTTCCTTTTCTAATTACTCTAAAATTTTTGTTTAACTGTTCCTTCTATCTTTCTATTCTCCCCATTTTCATCTTCTCTCAAATCTAACAAATAACAGAAAATTTAAAACATCACCTTTGTAATCAAATAAATAAGCAAAGATAATTTGGATAGTTTTTTTTTCTTCAAATTTCTAATAATTTTAATATGGGATTTTGTGAAATGAAATTGAATTTGATAATTTTTTTTCCTTTGTAAATCTAGCTGTAGGTAAAATTTTGGTATTATCCTTTTTCCTTAAATGTAAAACCTTTAAAATCATCAAGCTTACATCCATCTCTTTGTTAACTCGATGGTGACGATAGTTATATAAACAAATATGTTTCAATTCAGAACAATGCAAGAGTAACCATATCTATGACTCATTTTCTTTATATAATTCTCAATTTTGATGTAAAAAGAGTTTGTAACAACGTCGAGATACTATGTCACTCTAACTTCAATTTGCTTTATTGTTCATCGGCCATAAAGCCCACCCTAAATAGAAGAAACATATTAAATCATCAATCAACTTAACACGATGCACAATTTATTTTTAAATAGCCAGTACGCCTCTAGACATGGTTTTGTTCATCATTTGGGGTTTCAACTATCATGTTTACACCCGAATAATTAAAGTTATTTTAGGTTAGGACTAAATTATAAAGAAAATAAGTTTGAAAGAATGACTCAATCGAAAAAAATTAAGTTGAGGGACTAAATAGGAAATATAGCTAGACCGCCATATCTATAACTTAAGAAAAAAAAAGAGAAGAAGAAGAAGCCACAGAGAGAGGGAAAAGGAGAAGAGGAGGAACCGACAGTTTAGCGAGTGGATTTCCTTCTTTCTCTATTTATCTTAAATCTTTGTATTGATTGAAATGATTTTTGGATGTTTTTAATCTCTCTGGTGCAAAATTTAAAAAATTTGAACGTTTCAACTATGTGATCAGGCGGCGCCTGATTACACTGAGGGGGCGCCCTGGTGCACTAAGGCAACACCTCAGTCTATCAATAGCCCACTAAGGCACCGCCTTAGCAAGCCATTCAGGCAGTGCCTTAGTAACATGAGGATTAACAGGCGGCACCTCTACACTATGCTGATGTCTCAGTGGTTCAAAAGGCTATTTTGAGTTGTTTCTAATCGGTGTTTAACCTAGATTTATAATATACGTGATTTATGAAGTAGATACAGAGTTTTAAATTGATCATAAGTATAAATAATTATGAAAATGTGGTGATTTTATAAGTACATTTATATTGGAAAGGAATGGTTGAAGTAAGACCGTGTCTGATGTATGGCTGGATTCTGTGAGAAGTAAGACTGTATCCAGAATACAGCAACTTACGAGTGAGAGGGAGAAGGAGAAGAGGAGGAACCGACAGTTTGGTGAGTGGATTTCCTTCTTTCTGTGTTTATCTTAAATCTTTCTATTGATTGAAATGATTATTGGGTATTTTTAATCTCTCTGGTGCAAAATTTAAAAATTTAAACGTTGCAGCTGTGCGATCAGGTGAAGTCCTATTGTACTGAGGTGGTGCCTTGGTGCATTGAGGCGACGCCTCAATCCATCAATAGTCCTCAGGCGGTGCCTTAGTGAGAACTAAGGCGATGCCTTAGTAAGTCATTCAGGTGGTGCCTTAGTGATATGAGGATGAACAGGCGACCCCTTAGTGGCCATAAAGACAGTGCCTCTGCACTGTGTCGACGTCTAAATGGTTCAAAAGGCTGTTTTAAGTTAATTCTAATTGGTGTTTAACCTGAATTTATAATATACATAATTTATAAAGTAGATACAAAGTTTTAAATTGATCAAAAGCATAAATAATTATGAAAATGTGG
This sequence comes from Macaranga tanarius, assembly GCA_949673435.1. NCBI lineage: Eukaryota > Viridiplantae > Streptophyta > Magnoliopsida > Malpighiales > Euphorbiaceae > Macaranga > Macaranga tanarius. The sequence continues at coordinate 5,620 of CATIWO010607907.1, read as the reverse complement.
TGATTTTGTAAGCACATGTACGTTGGAAAGGAATAGTTGAAGTAAGATTGTGTTTGATATACGGTTGGATTCTGTGAGAAGTAAGACTATGTCCAGAACACAGCAACTCACGAGTGAATGATATAACGATGAGCATCAGGTCATATGGTATTAAAAGATAGTAAGTCCATGTCGGGGATATAGTAGGATTGGTAGATGAGTACAGTCGATGCCTGGGGCCGGGTACACATCTTACCCTATAGATTATGAGCTAGTAAATATATATAGCCGATACCAAGAGCCGGATACATATGTTACCATATAGACATATACTGGTAAGTGTGTATAGCCGTTGTCAGGGGTCGGGTGTACATTTTACCTTATAGATGTAGGATTGATGAGTGTGTATAGTCATTACTTGGGGCTGGATGCATATACTACCCTATAGATGTAAAGTGGTTAATTATGTAAGCGTGTATGGCCATTACCTGGGGCCGGGTATACATTCTTTCTTATAAATGCAAGACCATATCTAAGGTATATGTTTATCTGCTGCCTGGGACCATATACATATATTAATTGGGATTTAGCATTTGAGTTAATATTGGTCTAAGTGTTGATTACACTTACTGACTTTTTGGTGTTGCGTTCAGTGTAATATTGATCTTATTCTAATATGTGTGTTTGAGTTTTCTCCTATTGAGATATTGAGATTTATTATAATATTTTGTTTCTTGTTAATTTGTTCACTCACTGAGTATTTTCTGTCGAAAATATTCACCACTCCTTTTTATTAAATTTTTTAGTATTGAGTGGCTGTCTGGAAGATAGCTAGATATTTAATAAGGGAAGCATGAGCAGTGAAGAATCTCAAGAATATAGTCACCATACCATATCTAAAATCAACTCATTCCATACAATCATCCATAATCCTAGCTACACAACCATTAACATTTGGATGTTTATGCACATATTGACAATGCCGCTCAGCATATGCATATGTTCGAAAAAATTGTTATCTATATTTCAATGTATATGAACCTTCAAATATGAATCTGTAACGTAATTGTACAACTTTATCAGCATTGGACTAATAGCCCTTAGGCGATACCTTAGTGAGCACTAAGGCAATGCCTTAGCAAGTCATTCAGACGGTGCCTTAGTGATATGAGGATGAATAGGTGACCCCTCAGTGGCCATAGAGGCAGTGCCTCTGCACTGTGCCGACGTCTCAGTAGTTCAAAAGGCTGTTTTAAGTTATTTCTAATTGGTATTTAACCTGGATTTATAATATACATGACTTACGAAGTAGATACAGAGTTTTAAATTGATTAGAAGCATAAATAATTATGAAAAAGTGGTGATTTTGTAAGCACATGTACATTGGAAAGGAATGGTTGAAGTAAGATCGTGCCTGATGTACGGCTGGGTTCTGTGAGAAGTAAGGCTATGTCCGAAACACAGCAACTCACGAGTGAATAATATAACGATGAGCATTAGGTCATATGGTATTAAGAGATAGTAAGTCCATGTCGGGGACATGGTAGGGTTGGTAGATTAGTACAGCCGATGCCTGGGGCCGGGTACACATCTTATCCTATAGATTATGAGCTGGTAAATGTGTATAGCCTATTCCAGGAGCCGGATGTACATGTTACCATATAGACATATACTAGTAAGTGTGTATAGCCGTTGTCAGGATTCAGGTGCACATTTTACCTTATAGATGTAGGATTGGTAAGTGTGTATAGTCGTTGCTTGGGGCTGGATGCGTATACTACCCTATAGATGTAAAGTGGTTAAGTATGTAAGCGTATATAGCTGTTACCTGGGGCTGGAGTATACATTCTTTCTTGTAAATGCAAGACCATATCCGAGGTATATGTTTATCTGCTGCCTGGGGCCATATACATATATTAATTGGGATTTGGCATTTGAGTTAATATTAGTCTAAGTATTGATTACACTTAAGTTGTCGTATACATACTGACTTTTTGGTGTTGCGTTCAATGTAATATTGATCTTATTCTAAGATGTGTGTTTGAGTTTTCTCCTATTAAGATATCGAGATTTATTAAAATATTTCATTTCTTGTTAATTTGTTCACTCACTGAGTATTTTCCGCCGAAAATACTCACCACTCCTTTTTATTAAATTTTTTATTGTTGAGTGGTTGTCTGGAAGATAGCTAGATATTTAATAAAGGAAGCAGGAGCAGTGAAGAATCTCAAGAATATTATTTAGATAGAATATTTGGTAACATTAGGTTATAGCTTTAAACAGTTATAAAGTAATGATTTATATTGCGAGACTTGTGTATAATACTGATAGAGAAATTTTGGAATGTATTATATTCATATGATATTGAGTTAACTAGTTGATGATTAAGAAATAAGTAATACTCGATCACATCAATACTTAAGTTAGAAGGGTCAAGTGTGTAACCTTCTAACAAGGGTAGTGGTGGGGTCGGGTGTTACATCAACACATGTGCAATATACAGGAGACTCCATTGACGATGGTTCGATTGCATACCAACCAGTACAATTGAGATGAATTTATTCAATTATGCCAGCAACCTATTGTTCCACGCATCCTACCAATAAATAAGAGAACAAAAAAAAGGCCCAACTCTACTTCAACAACACATGTTCTATTTTAACATATGAATGGCTCCTAGCTTATGCTTTTTAACTGCCACAATGTATGCATGTCTATATGTGTCTCTGTCCGTGTATATGTATATATACATAACGACAAAATTGAAATAATAATGCATCAAAAAATCATATTTCATAATATAATACAAAGTCAAGGACATGGTGTTTGAAAAAATTGTGTACCTTCCAAGCAAAGAATGACTTGGTAAACCTGCATAATAAGCAATTGTTTGCTATTTCTATTTAACAAACAAGCAGCATTACAGTAATTTTAAAAATGTCAATTGATAAAAATCTTACTTCTCATGGCTAATAGTCTATGTCTTCTCAAATATACACATGACAAAAGCTTGATCCTCCACAATTTTGTCTATTATTAACCAGAAAGTAAACTGTAACTATGTCATTGAATATGCCAATGTAATTTGAATAGTTAATTGCATTGCACTCGCTTGTACGTATATCTTCATTAGCCTGCAGCAATCAAACATCTACCCTGGTTGACATTTACACCCGCCAGTACTTTTGGCCTTAGATATTTACCCAAACAACATGTGTGTTTTGATACAATGCTACTAGGTAATATAAGATTCAATGTACACACCAATTCTATTCCATCCATTATATGGATATACACATCTCGAATGTGCACTCCTACGTACGAACTTCCTTACGAAGGCTCAGTTGATTGAAAATGTCAATACCTATTATGTTCAACAAACATGCTCTAACACAAACATGCCTAATCCAAATGTTATACCAAAACTATAAATTTAGCATCTGTAGAACCTAGCATGTTTATAACTACACCTGCATTAGCAAGTAAATGGACAGTTGGACATCTACAAAAAATGTAGTCACCATACCATATCTAAAATCAACTCATTCCATACAATCATCCATAATCCTAGCTACACAGCCACATTGACATCTGGATGTTTATGCACACACTAACAATGTCGCACAACATATGCATATGTTCGAAAAAATTGTTATCTATATATCAATGTATATCAACCTTCAAATATGAATCTGTAATGCAATTGTACAACTTTATCAGCATTGGACTGATCAATTTTTATTCCAATTAAACTATATGTATACTTGCTACGGGACAATTCCTTAACATAGCAACATAGTTTCAGTAAACTTGTGCAATGCACTGAACAAAGTTGGGATCTGCACTGCAAATCTATTCCTCAAATATCATTTTTTACAACATCGTCCCATTAGCATCAATTATGTCAACACGTAGTGAAGGCATACAATAACATTTCCCATACCATTGTTATCACTCGTTACTGCCTACCACTTCCAGTTTACGACAATTAACAAAAATTATCCGGTGTACATCATCTTTATAGCTTACATATAATATTTCAAGGACACAAAACGGCCATAAAGCACCTGCTTATTGACCAAAAAAAAGGCTTTTGGTGTTCTTCCTATGTTACAAACATTTTGCTTATTCATTTTGTGGGTGGATTATCTGGAAAAATAAAAAATAAAGTCCTTGTTCGCGTGATACCTAAACGGCAGAGTTCCTCATACACATATCTGATACAATTGATTATATAACCATAAATTGATTTACAAATCACGACTGCGAAAACTCACCAAAATTCGTATGATACTAAATGCAACACTAAAACCATGCTTTAGATCTATGATACAATAGTATGAGATTGCAAAAATTGATGAAATTAGTAATTTTGTAAAAATGCAGCAGCCGTCAACAAACACACTTACCAGAATTTACTTTCAATTTTCCGTCAATTAGGCCAAGCATGTAGGATATATGATTGTCATCATCAATCGATGAAACCTATTGTGGACATGAGGTCCAGCCCGGCCCGCGAGGCCAAAGCCCAATGATGAAAGTCTGCATTTAAGCCCAGATTAATGAAGGATTGGATTCGGACCCATTTGAAAAAGCCCAAAAACTCACCAGGTAGGCCTCAAACACCTAACCCAACCCGTGAACCAAAGTTTTCAGCCCGAACCAGATCAAGCTCATTCAAGGCCCATTCCTGGTCATAGGGGCGCACGCCTCTGTGAACAATAAAACATCCGATTATGACCGTTTACGCTTGTTTAAGGTGCATCGACGAACCAAATCGTATAATGATGTTCGAGAACCCTAGAAACTCGAGAAATGATATTTAAATTCTTTAGTTTTGATATTCTGATCAATTATTGATAGACTTGTATTATCGAATAAACTACATCCAAATTACTGTAAATTGGAAAGTCTCAAACAAATGGACTAAATCCTTATGAATAACTGATAATGGAAATGTAATGATATATGAGAGTATATATGCATATGTATGTGGGATGAGTTGGGAATGATGAGCTGGCCACTCGATTGATAACTATCTTTGGGACAGCGCAGGGATCCAGAGGTGCCTTTGGGGCGGATCCTTGTGGTTTATATGTATGCATACGATAATATCAAAATGAAAATGTGAATTGGCTAGTGTGAGCCATGAAAAGAAAGTTGAAACGAGATGTGAGAAAGAGAGTTGTTGTATATTATTGATTCCTTCGAGGAAGGGTTGAGATTATCTATTATGAGAATTGATATGAATTATCATCTGTTAATAATGTGATTAATAAAAAATGCTATGTATGCATTGATCAAAACTCTCGACTCTAATAGTGAGGAACATGAAATCTTATGACCTTTGTATGATGAGAATTGTTGTGATAGCAATTTAATTATGGGATTTTATTATTTGTGATCATTTTGGGATAAAGCTTAAATTAGCTTTTGAATTTCAAATTTTTATGAAATTTACGAATTTAGTATTTATTTAAAATGAAGATTTATTATAAAATGGTTCATATTTCGAGAATGTAAAATGCTTGCGAGATTTTATCAGCATTAAAAATGATTACTGCCCTTTTTAAATTTAATATATATTGGATAAATATTTTCGCTTTGAAAGCTATACTAGCTGCTCACTGGATAATTTCTT
>CATIWO010607801.1:0-14286 GCA_949673435.1 Macaranga tanarius | reverse complement strand
TATTAAATACTGCAATATTTTATAGGATGTTAAAAAAATTGATTGAACAAATATAATTTAATATTGGTCTAATTACCTAAAAAATTCCGAACTTTATGAGTTTTAACATTTTTTTTTTGATAAATTGTTAAAAGAATATGTCAAATTTGTTAAAAATTGTAAAGTTTCTGATTTTTTTATAAATTTTAAAAGAGCGTATTAAAATTGTTAAAAAATTTAAAGTTCAAAATTTTTTAAATAAAATTTAAAAAAACATGTTAAAATTATTAAAACTCGAAAACTTCAGAATTTTTTAAGTAATTAGACCTTTTGAAAACTCCAATTTTCACAGAAAATTAAAGTTAGAAAATAGAAAACAATTCTCTATAAGGAAGTAGCCCCTTAGCTTTCTTTTTTTCGGTTTGCAGCTTCTATTTACTCTTCTCAGGACCCTGTTACTCCAGGCCCTTCTCGTTGGATCAGTCCAACAGGTGATGTCTATAAGCTGCATACTCATGCAGCATTTAATGTCCATTCTAGTTTAGCAGGCTTGGGGACTATTATTCACGATTCTACTGGTCAGGTTGTGTTATGCGCTGGTAGGAGAGAGTTTAATATCTCAATCCTGAATTTGCAGAATTACATGCCATTCGTTTTAGTTTGGTGGCTGCTTGGGAGGCTGGTTTTCGGCGGTTAGTTACGGAATCTGATTGTGGTGTGGTGGTTGGTTAGTTGCAACATAGCTGCTTTAGTTTGTCCAACCAGTTTCTTATTTATTTATTTATTTATTTTAATCGAGATTATAAGATTATTGCGCATATTATCACCTCATCTATATATCTATATAAAGCTAAAGCAAAGAGAAAATTATTTAGAGTGACACCTACTATTAGAATTTTTAGAAAAATCCATCTAAAAATAATATAAAAAATTTAAATATATTTATTAATGAAAGGAAAAACAGGGAAGAACAGTAAATCACAAAAAGATTTAGAATACTGACCATTTTTCTCCAGCAGCGGAAACCTTAGTATATATGTTGATCGGAGCCTTAACTACTAGAGTAAAGGCTATGTCTTCACAATCTAAATATCAATGGAATGATATTGAATAAACAATACATAGAGTATTTTTGTGTGGAAGAAGAAGGAGGAAAAAATTATGCAGAGAGCATTTTTTGTTCTGCCTTTTTGTTATGTTATTCCTGGGTTATGTTACGTACAAAACATAAAACCCATACTCTACAAAAGAGTAGTAAGCAGACTTCTAATAGGAGTCTTTTACATCTTATCTAAAACTTAAACTAATCAAGTCATGAGTGTATATATCTTACAATAGTGATAGCATTAAACATTATAGTATAATTATAAAATAATATAAAAAAATTAATATTGTATTTGGAAGAGTAATATTATTTTAGCTATGATATAATTAAAATAAATTTATAAATTTGTAATCAATATTATTTGTATTAAATAAATTAAAATTTTACATTAAAATATTCAGCTTAAATGAATTTTAAAAAATTAATCAAATAAAAAAAATTTCTTTTATGACAGTATCTAAAGAATTGTATTTTTTAATTGATTAAAATTTATTGCTTAAAAATAATTACATTTTGTTAGTTACTTAGAAGAAAAATATATATCTATACCATATATAAATCTTGTGAAATAAGTCCTTCTTGTTTATTAATTCAAAAAAAAAAATTATTTTTTTTTAATTTTATAAATGTATAATTTCCTTTATATGTATTAAAAATTGTGTACAATTATATAAATTAAACTAATAATAAAAAATAATTTTAATTATTAATCATAATTCATATATATGCAAAATGTAGTGCATTATAAATACAAATTTTTGTAAAATATGTATATATGAATCTTATAATAATTTAATAATTCATATTTTTCTAAAACTTGATGATAAAAATAATAGAAATTATTTTATTTTTATTTAAATCTATCTAATTTTAAATTTTAAATATAAACTAAAACTATCTTCATCAATTTTAAAATTTTTTAAAACTAAATTAATACTATTATTGTCAATAAGTAAAAAGGAAAAATATTTTCTCTCTATTAATACTTTTATATATAGTATAGATTTGAAATAAAATTAATTTAGTAAACTCTTTCTTTCTTTTTTTTTTTTTTTTGAAAATAACGTAGTAAATTTTCACTAAATTTTTTAAGACTGATAAATATTATTTTTTATTCCTCCAAATTTTTTATGATTATGATAAAAATACTTTTGTCTCTTCTTTCAATTAAAAATTGATAAACCGAACCACAAATAAAAATCTTCAATTGGACAAAAACTTTAATTTCGAGTTTTTTTTTTTCCACAAGAAATTGACGCTTTGTCGGTTGCCATTTGAAGTTTCAACATTAGACTTTATGTCATTATCCTTATTAACAATAGTAGGCGTTGCTATGATTGAGATTACATTCTAAATTATTTTCATCATTATGATTGATAATAATTAAGCTTAAAACATCACATTAATATGATCTAATTATCTCACAATAATTCTCGTTACAAGAAATCAGTTTTCCTTTTGATGTCATTTTGAATCATGAAATAAATAAAATTTTAAGCAATATCTATTAGCAAAGCAATGGAATTTGATAAAATTGGTTCATAAAATATCCATGGTTGAGCTAAAATTAATGTTATAGCTCTCTTATTCCACATAAATTGATTCACTAATAATTTATATTATACTTTTATTGATGATTGTATATAGACTTCAATACAATTATATATGCAATTGAATGGAGCACCGTGGTTTCCAATAGGATCAAAGACTGCAATATTAAAAGATGCATTAACAACACATTTTTATGATAAACTGACTTTAAAATATGGAAAACTGTAATAAAAATAAATTTAAGAAATAAATAGATCGGGTCCTGATTTAAATGATTGTATATATTTATATCTGTAAATGTATTGGACAATTATATATAAGTTGATGAGAATAAATTAATAAGTAAATATGTAATGGTCTGGTCCCACTCACCTTTGTTATCATCAACTAATTGTCGAGCTATAGTTGAATAGGGAGAAAAGAGAATGGTAGCCAAGAGAATGCATAGTATGAGAAAGGCCTTTATGTTTTTTTTTTTTGGACCGTCTGGTTTGTTTTTTTTTTTTTTTACCAATAAAGATAAATTTTCATTCATGTAAAAAATATACATGAAATTACAACGTGAACTGAGAGAGAAAACTATATCTAAAAAATAAAATATAAATGCATTAAATATAGAAATTCTCCCCGGGTGAAAATATGAAGACACATTCTTTGGCCATCTGTGCTGACTGCGTCTTAGATGTACTGAATGAGCCGAACCGGAGCATAAGTTGACTGAAGTCTTCAAATCTTCACCTCAATAACGGCTTCAAAGCTACCATTTGACTGCTCAAATGGATAGATCAAGTACTAAAAGTGAAAGAAAACTCCTCACTAAAACTAAAACTAAAACTATATCAAAAACTTATTTATAAAACTATGAATCTATCCATTTAGATTAGAGTTATGATTGTTAATTAATAGTGTTAGCAGGGGAGAGTGATATATTATTCCTAACTATGAGTGTGGAACACCATAAATGTAAGTCCCACTTGTAAGAGTAGCCAAAAAATTATTCTTTAGCGTTGCTACGTATTGAACCTAAAACTTTTTAGTTCTAAGTGCCTCAGCTTTGACCAATTGATCTAAGTTTCATCTGCAAGGCCTTTATGTTTCAGTTTTGTTAATTAATTTGCTTGCATATTGCCTCTTCATTATGCTACTCTTATTTATAGTAATCATTATTCATGGATTTTAATTATTAAAAAGAAATATTTAATGCAGAAATATGATATATACATTAAGCATACAGCCGAAGACTTGGAGGTTGACTAGCTGGAAGATAGATATGTCAACATCTACTAGCTAATATCAAGAGATATTATTGAATAGAACTCAAAATAGACTCCAAAGTAAAGAGATTTTTTTTTTTATGTAAATTATTGATATTCAGAGTTCATTAGATTCTGATGTAAATCTCTTAATAACTATTTAACTTAATTGACCCAGATAGAACCACAAAAGTAACAAAAATCTTCATTAACAATTTAAGTTGATTGCATCTAAAAGTTGAATTGATATGACCCAATGTTATAAAATTTTACATTTTCTGTACCAATAAGGCAAAGACTTGGAGGTTGACTAGCTAGAAGATAGATATGTCAATATCTACTAGCTAATATCAAGAGAGATTATTGAATAGAATTAAAAATAGACTCCAAAGTAAAGAATTTTTTTTTTTATGTAAATTATTGATATTCAGAGTTCATAAACTCTAATACAAAAATCTCTTAACTATTTAACTTAACTGATCAAGATAGAACTTCAAAAGTAATAAAAAAAAAAAAATCTCTCACTAACAATTTAAGTTTTTTTTTTTTTTTTTTTTTTTTTTTTTTTTTTTTTTTTTTTTTTTTTTTTTTTTTGCCAAGTACTAACAATTTAAGTTGATTGCATCTAAAAGTTGAATTGATATGACCAATGTTATAAGCTTTTACATTTTCTGTACCAATAAGCCAAAGACTTGGAGGTTGACTAGCTAGAAGATAGATATGTCAATATCTATCTGTATCGACGTAGAAAATATCAAATGGAACTTATAATAGCGCACAAGCATTTTGCATAAAAAACCACACATGTAAATCAAGAGGCATTTTTTTGAGCAATTGTATGGATGAATTCATATTTGATTATATATATATATATATATATATATATATATATATATAGCTTAAAAAGTGAAAATGTTTTGGGTAAGAATCTCCTGGTCCATACACTAATGTATGTGGAAGTTATTATAACAATATTTATTATAAATAATTTTTAAACATTAAATTACGTAGCTTTTTCTCTCAAATTTCCATTTCTTCAAATCCACCCTTAAATATATAATAATTCATCAAAATCAAATCCAATAGCTCATATTATTAACAAATTTGATATAAAAGTTTATTTATAGAAAAATATTTATAATATACATTATATCTATTATGATAAATTTAAATATATAATAAATTACAAAGATTTAAATTATAAAGATTATTATAATTTCAATTAAAAATAAAACATATTTTTATCTGATTTAAAATTAAAAAAACATCTATGAAGAAAACTAACTTTTTCACGTGATATATTAATATATTTACATCATTTTACATTACTAATTTTTCTCTAACATGCAATACATGTGGTTAAAAAACTTATTAAATATATAATTTATTTTATTTTTTATATTATAAAATGTTCTAATAATTATACTATAAATAGAATAAATTGTTAATACTAATAAAATGTATTATATATAATAATTCATAAAAAATATATATATCACATTTTAAGAGTTATTATAAAAATGAATACTGATATAAGAATAATTTTTTAAAAAATATTTACATATTTATAATAGTGATAGCATTAAACTTTATGTATGAAAAAATTAAACATATAGTATAATTATAAAATAATATAAAAAAATTACTATTGTATTTGGAAGAGTAATATTATTTTAGCTATGATATAATTAAAATAAATTTATAAATTTGTAATCAATATTATTTGTACTAAATAAATTAAAATTTTAAATTAAAATATTCAGCTTACATGAAATTTAAGAAATTAATCAAATAAAAAAATTTCATTTATGACACTATCTAAAGAATTATTTTTTTTCTAATTGATTAAAATTTATTGCTTAAAAATAATTACATTTTGTTAGTTACTTAGAAGAAAAATATATATCTATACTATATATAAATCTTGTGAAATAAGTCCTTGTTTATTAATTCACGAAAATTCTCATTTTTTTTTTAATTTTATAAATGTCTTATTTCCTTTATATGTATTAGAAATTGTGTACAATTATATAAATTAAACTAATAATAAAAAATAATTTTAATTATTAATCATAATTCATATATATGCAAAATGTAGTGCATTATAAATACAAATTTTTGTAAAATATTCATATATGAATCTTATAATAATATAATAATTTATATTTTTCTAAAACTTGATGATAAAAATAATAGAAATTATTTTATTTTTATTTAAATCTATCTAATTTTTAAATATGAAATTTTAAATTGTAAATACAAACTAAAATTGTTGTGTCCGTGCCCGAATATTTAATATTATATTTAGTTAAGACTAGATTGTATAGAAAATAAGTTTGATTTGAAGGACTTAATTGAAAATAATTAAGTTCGAGGACTTATTTAAAAAAGACATCAACCGCCCAATTTATCAAATGAGAGAATTATTTTTTAAAAAAATAAATAAAATGATTGCTTTTGGACGTGTAGCACGTGGGAGAGGGTAAGAATGACTCACCCATTTCTCTGCTGGCCATACACGTCCATGGCCAGAGAAAAATGATACCATTTTGAAGCAAAAACAAAAGAAAAATAGAAAAGCAAAACAGAAGCAAAGCTAAAGAAATAAAAGAAGAAAAACAAGCGAAGTTCCGTTTATACTTCAATTAGCAACGTAGAAGCGAGAAGTAGGGGGCAAGAGCCAACGACGTAGGTGAGTGGATCTTCACCTTCAAAACCTTATAATTTTTTTTAAGTGTTTTTATTAATTATCTGAATAATTGAATGAATTTCATTTTCGGTTAGTTTTTTATAATTTTGAAAATTTTAACGTTGGTTGAAGAAGGGAGGCGATGCCTTAGCCCATTTGGGCCTTAAAGGTATGCGCCTCTGTCATGGAAGGGCGGCACCTCTGAAGCACAAAGGCGTGAGCCTCTGTGGTGAGGTGGCGGTGCCTCTGTGACTAAGGGCGGAACCCCTTCGCTGATCAGGCAGCGCCCTTGTGTGATTTTGAGTATTTTCTCAGTCTATTTTAAAAGAAAAACTTATTTCTGAACTGAATTTGAATACTGTGATATATTTATAGTATGTTACTTGGCTGAGACCAAGATTGAATTGAGAAATTATGTTATTTGAATGATTTTGAGTATTTGATTATTAAAGAATTGCAGTAAGACAGTGCCTCGGGTACAACAGGATTCAGTAAGATATAAGACTGTATCCGGGATACAGTGACTCATGTTATTTCTTATATTCGGGATACAGTAATAAGCCTTTTGGCTACTTATGTGATTTACGATTATGGTATGCATACTTGGCCCGAACCTTCAATATGATGAATGGTACATACCACATTGACAACAATCTGATTATATATTGTTATTAAAAGTTAGTTGTGATTTGATTATATTATTTTAAGGAATCAATGTGATTTAATTCATATGATTTGAATATTTGTTGTTTGACTCTTTGATTTATAATTATCGTTAAACTGTTTATGTTGATGGATTTTATATTACTTTTATTGTCATTTGAAATGTTATTATTTTAAGTTATCTAAAGTGTTTAATATAGTTCATTCGTTGAGTGCTTCACATAGAATTACTCAACACTCTCTTTTGTAAAACTCTTTTATTTTTAGCTTAGTTTTTGTACATACTGTATAGAATAATGGCGATTATGTGGGTAGCCCAATCTCTTGATGTACACGGAGACGAAACGATGGTTTTGTACTACATTAGACATGATCCTGACGCTGAGCTTTCCTTTCGAGTTTCTGTAGACCCCATAGTCACTGACTACCACACTAGTATGATCAGAAATGACTTTTCAGATAGTTGTTTGACAGTTATTTCCGTTGCCTATGAGACACAAGTTGGAGTCCGAGTCACTATGACTTGAACTTAGCTATCGCAGATGCTACCGATGTTATACACCTTTTTGCTGGTAGAGGGTTGAACTTTAGGATTTGTTGCTACTATTTTTGGGTAAATATGTGGGTAGCACATCTTAGGATAGTAGACTACCTTTCTCTAGGGATTTGATAGGGCTTTAGATCTTTTTGATGTATATTATTGTATATATTTTTGATAGCTCTTTTTCTCTAGTTTTTCCCTTCACCGCAAAACATTGATCTTGTATATTATTTTATATATGTATGTATATTTTATATACATCATAATCACCAATCATCATAAAATATGAATAGTAATAAAACATAAATTCTCATCAACAAACACTGATCTTGTATATTATTTTGTATCTATATGTATATTATGTTTTTCAATATCAGTGTTTGTTGATGAGAATTTATGTTTTATTACTATTCATATTTTATGATGATTGGTGATTATGATGTATATAAGTTTTAGTATTATATTTAAGCAACAATCAAAGATACAATAATAGTAAATAACCTCAGTAAATAGTATTAAGTTACAATTCGAGTGATATACATGTTATTAACTCCGTATTACAAACCAGTAAATCTGAATAGTTTTGTTAGATACTTTCTTATAAGTGGTACCTTTCCGCACTGTTACTCTATGTTGGACAATGTGGGTTGCAAATCTGTCCAACGTGGGTGTCGGTGGGGAGGGGTGTCACAGGTTTTGGTATCAGAGTCTAGGTTTTGAAAGTTTAGATTGTAAAGTTAACAATATTATTGATTTTGTAACCTATAATGTGAAAATGGTATTACTAATGACTTTTAAAGCTTAGGTTATGAAATTTGAGATTTGGAAGAAATTTATGTAATGAATGAATAGTGGTAATTGACAATGTGATATGTGATGATTTAAGAGTACTAAACGAGTTGATCTTAAATTACAGGAAGTTAGATAATAGTAAGAACTAGGGGAGGTGGTTTAGGTGCTCAAGGTAGGCCTAGAAGTAGACCGAGAGGCCGAGGTAAAGGTCGAGGTATTCAGGGAAATAGGATGGATATAGTGGAAAGGGTAAAAAATATGAATAGAAGCGGATATATACCACAGAACAGGTCCATATCAGAAACCTCCGTTAGTAACGAAAGGAGTGATGGGCATGCACATAGTGCAGAGAGTAGGCAAGGTGATTCGACGTCGAGGACAATAATACTAAATTTTAATGTACTAAGGTAAGCACGCAATAGACAGCCATAATAGCATGTACGTGGAAATGAAGCTAACCTAGTGCCACCAATGATGTATATGGATGCTGCGAAATTAGCGCAAACTATGGCCACGAAAATGGCAAAGAGAGACAGGAAAAAATATAAGAGATAATTAAATACGTAAAGAAATGTGGAGCATATGACTTTTACGGTACATTAAATCCAGGACAGGCTGATAAATAGATCAAAACTGTGGAAAAAGCTTTTACGACTTTGCAACTGACTAATGAAGAAAAGATGAGCAACATTTATGGATTGATGTTCGATAAAGCTGACATTGAATAACTCAAATTCAGAATCTCTATAGAGAAGCTCTGAATTGACAGGTATTTCAGGAAGAGTTCCACAAAGAATATCGGACCAAGAATTATCAAAAAGAGAAGTTGGCTGTATTTATCAATCTGATGTAAGGATTGAAGATGGTGAGAGAATATATTGATAAGTTTGAAGATTTATATAAATACGCTAAGGATATCTACCCTACTGAAGAGAAAAAGAGTGAGAAGTTTCGAGAAGGTTTGCATATATCATTGAAAGGAAAGCTGAATTTATATACTAGAACTACTTTTTGAGACTGGGTTGAGAAGGTAATGGAATAGGAAAAGTTAGATAAAGAATTTGAAGCTTTAACTCGGACCCAACGAAATCAACAATCTGAATCATCGCAACAACTATGGAGAAGGAATAAGGATCGACGATCAAGATTCTATCCTTATTCCAGAAGAAATGTGAGGACAGGAGGTGGAAATCAACCTCAGGGAAGTCAGGCATTGATTAGACAATCAGTGAAATAGTCAAGATAAACTGGTGTTGGTTTTGGCACGCAGGGAAAAGACGCATTGCCATAATGCAATATATGTAGGAAGAATAATACGAGAAGGTGTGGTCAGTTGGAATTAGATGCTTTTGGTATAATAAGATCAAACATTACGCCAAAAATTATACGAAAGCACTACCTGGAGAACCTTCGGTACAAGCATTTTATGCTCCTCATAGTGTGTGATGTGGGAGAGTGACTAGAGCAAGAAGACCTGTGAACATAACTAGAGAGGGAATAGAAGCAAAAGAACCTCATTAAAACCAACCAGGAGAGCCGAGAACTACAGTTAGAGGTGTGCAACAGGCAAGGGTTTATGCTGTTATGGAAAATGAGGCAGAAAAGTCTCCAGATGTAATAGCAAGCAAAGCGCATATCAATGGTAAGTTAGCACGCATACTTATTGACCTTGGCACTACATTTTCATTCTTATCGTCAACATTTATGATACATGATAGACTTAGAATGGATGATTTGAATGAACCTGTGATAGTGAGCATGTCTATGGGTATGTGTGTAGTATGCAAGAAAGTGTGTAGGAATATTTTAGTAGAAATTAATGGGGATAAAATGAAATAGAATTTCATACCCCTACATCTTGATGAATTTAATGCTATACTCGGAATGGATGGGTTGAACCATTACCAAGCTAATATAAATTACTTATAAAAGTAAGTAGAATTTGAAGGAGAAGGTGAAAGTAAGATAGTATTTATTGGAGAAGATAGGAAGACTCTTATCAAGATTATTTCGATAATAAAAGTTGAAAAATATCTTAGAAAGGGATATGAAGCCTATCTATCCTAAGTGCTCGAAGATCAAAAAGAAAGCACGAAATTAAAAGAACTGCTGGTAGTGAATAAGTTCGAGGACGTATTTTCTGAAGATTTTCCAGGATTACCACTAGAAAGATAGATTGAGTTTGAAATTGAACTCATACCTGGAACAGCTCCTATATCACATTCACCGTATAGGATGGCTTCAGCGAAATTGAAGGAATTGAAGAGGCAATTGCAAGAGCTGTTGGATAAAGGATTTATCCGATCGAGCTTTTCACCTTGGGGTGCACCCGTATTGTTCGTGAAAAAGAAGGATGGATCTCTTCAGTTGTGTATAGATTATAGATAGCTAAATAAGATGACAATCCAGAAAAAATATCCTTTACTAAGGATAGAGGATTTATTTAATCAACTGTAAGGGGTGAAAGTATTTTCGAAGATCGATTTGTGCTCTGGTTATCACCAGTTGAGGATCAAGGAATCTGATGTATCTAAGACTATGTTCAGAATAAGATATAGACACTACGAATTTTTCATTATGTTGTTTGGGCTTACGAATGCACCACCTGCATTTATGGACCTGATGAATTATGTATTCAAACCGTATCTATACAAGTTCATGATCGTGTTCATTGATGACATTCTGGTATACTCAAAATCAAATGAAGAATATGAAGAACACCTGAGAATAATATTGGAAATTTTGAGAGTTAAACAGCTTCACATGAAGTTTAGTAAATGCAAATTTTAGCTGGACAAAATTACATTTCTTGGACAAATAATATTAGCTGAAGGAGTGCACGTGGACCCCAGTAAAATTACCGCAATTGTTAATTAAGAGCCACCAAGAAATGTAACAGAAATATAAAGTTTTCTGGGATTGGCAGGCTATTATCAATGATTCGTATAAGATTTTTGATTATCGCATCACCGTTGACAAAGCTACTAAGGAAGAATGTGAAGTTTGCATGGAGTTCGGAATGTCAATAAAGTTTAGAAATCTTAAAGAAAAAATTGGTTATGGTACCGATATTAACGTTACCTGTTGAAGAAGGTCATTATGTGGATATAGTGATGCTTCAAAGTAAGGACTTGGTTGTATATTGATGTAAAATGGAAAATTCATAGCGTATACATCAAGGCAATTAAGGCTGCATGAATAGAACTATCCTACACATGACATAGAATTAGCAGCAGTAGTGTTTATATTAAAGATGCGGAGACATTATTTATACGGAGTTACCTGTCAAATATTTACGGATCACAAGAGCCTAAAGTATATCTTAACTCAGAAGGAGTTAAACTTAAGACAAAGATGTTGGGTGGAGTTATTGAAGGATTATGACTACACAATCGAATACCACCCAGGAAAAGCTAATGTGGTCGCGGATGCACTGAGCCAAAAATCGGGCAAAAATTTGTACTATATCCACATGATTAGAATGCCACTATTGACTGAGTTGAGGAAACTAAATTTTGAAGTTGAGATAGATTCCTCCAGTGGAGTGTTAGCTACTTTGAAGGTGAGACCTATCTTAATAGAAAGAGTCGAGGCAGCACCACAAGTGGATAAGAAAGCAAAAAGACTGCGTAAAGATGCTAATGATGGAAAAGTAAAAGTATTAAGTTACAGTGGAGAAGGAGTTTTGAAGTTTAAAAACTGACTGTATGTGCCAAAGTAAAAGAATTATGATGGAAAATAATGGAAGAGGCACATTTTTCGGCGTATGCTATGCATCCTGGAAGTACGAAGATGTATAGGACGCTGAAAGAAAATTATGGGTGGTAAAGAATGAAAGGTAATATCGCGGAGTTCATTTCTAAATGTTTGACGTGTCAGCAGATAAAGGCTGAACACAAATATCCCGCAGGATTATTGTAATCTTTGCCGATCCTGAATGAAAATGGGAACATATCACAATGGATTTTGTGGTAGGTTTGCCAAAAATCCAATAAGGACGTGATGCTATTTGGGTGATCATGGATCGATTAACAAAGTCGGCTCATTTTTTACCAGTGAGCACCAACTACAATTTGAATAAGCTGGCAGAATTATATGTAAAAGAGATCATGAGATTGCATGGAGCTCCAATGTCAATCGTATCAGATTGAGATCCAAGATTTACTTCATATTTTTTACCGAGTCTACAAGAAGAATTGGGTACTAAATTGAAATTTAGTACAGCTTTTCACCCTCAAATGGACGGTCAATCTGAACGTGCTATTCAAATTTTAGAAGATATGCTTAGAGCAAACGCATTAGAATTTGGAGGTAATTGGGATAAGCAAGTGTCATTGATAGAGTTTGCTTATAACAATAGCTATCAGAGTAGAATTGATATGGCACCATTCAAAGCACTTTATGGACGGAAGTGTAGAACCTCCATTTTTTAGGAAGAAGTTAGAGAGAAGAAGTTATTAGGACCAAAGTTGGTACAGATGACCATGGAAATTCTTCGCATAGTCCAAGCGAACCTAAAAATGGCTCAGGATAGACAGAGAAGTTATGATAACTTGAAATGAGCTGATATTAAATATAATGTGGGAGAGAAGGTATTTCTGAAAATATCTCCGTGGAAAGGAGTGCTGAGATTTGATAAGCATGGCAAGTTAAGTCCAAGATTTATAGGACAGTACAAAGTAATTGAACGCGTTGGGCTAGTAGTTTATCGATTGGCACTACTCCCAAATTTATCTGGAATCCATAATATTTTTCACGTATCGATGCTAAAAGGTATAGGAGTGATCCATCGCATGTACTACGAGAACAACCGGTGGAGCTAAAAGAAAATTTGAGCTACAAAAAAGAACCAGTGTCAATCATAGCCAAAGATCAAAAGATATTGTGCAATAAAGTCATTCCGCTAGTCAAAGTATTGTGGGAAAATCACCCTCGTGATGAAGGCACATGGGAACGTGAGGAAGATATGCAACATTGGTACTCGCAACTGTTCATATCCCAAGCTAGTTGAGGATATTGGCATTCTCCAATTTTGAGGACGAAATTTTCTAAGTGGGGGAGAAATATCGGGTCCATGCCTGACTATTTAATATTATATTTAGTTAGGACTAGATTGTATAGAAAATAAGTTTGATTTGAAGGACTTAATTAAAAATAATTAAGTTCGAGGACTTATTTACAAAAGGGCATCAATAACTCAATTTATCAAATGAGAGAATTGTTTTAAAAAATGAATGAAATGATTGCTTTTGGACGTGTAGCATACGAGAGAGGGTAAGAATGACTCACCCACTACTCTACTGGCCATGCACATCCATGGCTAAAGAAAAATAATACCATTCTGAAGCAAAAATAAAAGAAAAATAGAAAGCAAAACATAAGCAAAACTAAAGAAAGAAAAGAAGAAAAACAAGTGAAGTTCTGTATGTACTTCAGTTAGCAATGTAGAAATAAGAAGTAGAGAGAAAGAGCCAACGACGTAGGTAAGTAGATCTTCACCTTCAAAACCCTAAAATTTTCTTTAATTGTTTCGTTGGTTTGATTAATTATCTGAATAATTCAATGAATTTCATTGTCACACCCGCTCCTCTAGCTATCGAGCCGGGCGCGACCTGCTATGCTGAGCTGACATACTAATGCTATAAACATAATATCAATCCTCGATCATCAAGATGGACTTAGAAATAAAATTATCATTATACATATTCATAAA